>CM071873.1:2876779-2934783 GCA_036759665.1 Gynandropsis gynandra | reverse complement strand
CTTGTATTATTAGGTCTAAGCCCGGTTTAAATAGAAATTACAAACGTAACAAACCCTAATACGACTAAGCATAATTACAAATAAACCCTTATACATAATCAACCCTAATAATATACAATAAATTTTAAAATAATATGGTAATTCTGATAAATGAAATTGTAATCACATAAATTACAATATAAATTTAGACTTAGGAAACTTAAAACAATTTAAGGGTTTTTTGGCTAATTGAAATGATTTAATTGGTTCGGTAGCGAAATGTAATTTATATGCGGCATGGTTGCATGCCATATCGTATTATTCAATAGAATGAATATTGCATTTGTACGAATCTGAACACATTATGTGTTTTCTTATATTCTATTTTATTTTATTTATTTAAATATGTTTCTGTAGTTCTGCTGCATGTACTTGTTGCTAACTTCAAACAATATTATTATGAATCAGATTCATCAGAAGCCGTTAGTTCCTGTTTCAATATGCGGACTTACACCTATATGCACGCACACGCATATCCATATATATAATTTATACACTATCTAGAATACTAAATCTCAAATATTCATCTAATTTATATATTAATCTATATAATACTGTTTATATAAGATGAATTAATACGAAATTATATATTTTTACCATTTTTTCTGGTTTTAATGAAATACAAAAAAACCCAATTACTGATCTCATGTATATATATAACTGACCTTACATATATATATATATATATTGACTCGTGTGTATATATATATGTATATATATATATATCAGATATTGAAGTGTTAAGTTTAGCGTAATTAAGAGGCAAAAGGAAACCGTAGTAGGTGGACATTAATTGAATGATAAAAAGTTATAATTAGATAGTCATTTTATTTGGTAAATATATAAATGAAAAAGAGAATGAAGGAATTAACCTTTTCAAAATATTTGTAGAAAAAATTTATAGCCATTAAATTTTAGTACGTCTCTTTCTGCTTCATATATCTTTAATAATGTGTATATATTTTTAAGATAAAAACATTAATATAAGGTAAAATAAATATTTTATACATTTTGAAAGAATGAGGAGCCAACTTGCCTTTATATATATGTGCTTGTTTTGTTATGCGGAAATGAACGTTACTTTTGTTTTCATGTATAGTTGCAAAGTGATAAGAATAGTGCGCAAAGTGAAAAGAATAATGCATGGTTTAAAATAAATAAATATAACTATATATATTATTAATGTGTTTTTTTTTATTTTACATTTTGACTAAATTATCAAATTTGAATAAGTTAAGAAATAATAAATTGGAAATTTTTATAGAGACTATATATATTTATGAAGTACATCTTACAACAAACACAACAAACACATTAAGAAGATTTATATAAATAAGATTATTGTCTTGGATGAAAATCATCATCTTCAACAACAAATACTAACAACAAATATTGAGAAAAAATATACAAGAGATATTTGAAATCATTAAATTCAAAAAAATTAAATGAATATTTTTACACAAGTCTTAGATATTTTGTTTAGTGACTTATAGGAAAGAGATTTGGAGAATCATTATGTAATCTAAAACTATTGTGAAAATAGTTTTAGGCAGTTACATTCAGGTTGGTGACGTTTGGATTTGGAATTTAATTTCAAGATGTGTACGTCTTAGAGAGAGTCTGAGTCTATAGTTCATGTGTATTTGGAGTACTATTTGAACTAATTTGAAGTCTATTAGAATTGTGAGAATTCCACAAAAGAAAGTTTTGTTCATTTATTCTTTAGCTTTTTTCAAATGATATGAGAGCTGAAAAAAATATATCAAAGAACTTAATCTTACATTACTGTTAGAGATCTAACAAAATGAGAGATGAAAGGTTCAATAGACTTATATTTGTATTGCATACTCGTTATGCTTAAATCCTCCAATTATAGATATTGAAAAGTTAAGATGAGAGCCAACGTTTGCGGCATAGATGAAGATGCATGGGGAGCCTTGAAGTATGGGTGGAATCTCCCAGTGATCGATGACAAAGGAAACAAAAAGGAGAAACTAATCGATCAATGGATGTCGATCGAGAAGAGATCATCAACATATAATGCAAAGACATTAGCTGAAATTTTTGTCTCTATTGATATGGATGAATTCCAACAAATACAAGGGTGCGAGTCTGCAAAAGATGCTTGGGACACATTTGAAATAATTCATGAAGAGGCTCAAAGCGTAAAGAGAACAATGTTGGATATTTGAACATCAATTTAAAAAAACTGAAATTACAGAGAATGTGAAAGAGTTTAGCGGAAGGTGAATGCTTTGACCATTGAAGCACATGTTCTTGATCAACCTTAAAAATGATAAATCACCGAAGGCAAAAACACTTCAGGAACCCCAAAATACACATCGATCACATGTGGATGTGAGACCTAAATATATAAAAAAAAAGCAGAGAAGTGTTACTAGTGCAGGAAAAATGTTACATTCGAATCAACTGATATCAATGACAAAGCCAAATGAATTACTACGACATGCATATAACCATATGAAAACAAGGAGAGCATGGAATCAATATCGACCACAACACCCTCAAGGCAAGTTTTCTTCAACACCTAAAATTCGCAAACGTGGGTAAAAAGGCTGAAGTATATACAACATTGAAGAAACCTACAATTAAACAAATTTAGGTGAATTTTTTTTATCTTAAGTGCAATGTTGCATTTACTTTAAAACAAGAAAGGCAAGATTCTCTATGAATTTTTTATCTTAAGTGCAATGTTGCATTTACTTTAAAACAAGAAAGGCAAGATTCTCTATGAATTTTTTTATCTTAAGTGCAATGTTGCATTTACTTTAAAACAAGAAAGGCAAGATTCTCTATGATACTCTGATAGTGGTTGTTCAAGACACATGACATGTGATCTTAGCTTGTTATCCAACTTTAAAGAGAGTACGAAAGGTGATGTGTGGCTTTTAGGGATGAATGTAAAGCGAGAATACAAGGAAAATGTGACATTAAAACTGTTGGACAACCAGATTTGACTAATGTACATTTTGTGTGGGGACTTTAAATCAATTTAATAAACCTCACTCAACGGTG
The DNA here is from genome assembly GCA_036759665.1 of Gynandropsis gynandra. Taxonomy (NCBI): domain Eukaryota; kingdom Viridiplantae; phylum Streptophyta; class Magnoliopsida; order Brassicales; family Cleomaceae; genus Gynandropsis; species Gynandropsis gynandra. The sequence goes on along the minus strand of CM071873.1, from coordinate 2,931,708 downwards.
TGATCAAGATTTACATGTTTCTATCTCACTCGAGAAATGTATTGTCACTAAAGAATATGATAAGGGTATTCTTGTAGGAAAAAGAACGTCCACCAATTGTTACATATGGTCTGAAGAAGTAACATGCGACAGAGTTACATAGGATCCCATCCATCTATGGTATCAATGATTCAGACATATTAGTTATAAGACTATTGTTAAATTATTCAATTCACAGTTGATTCGAGGTATGCCTAGAATTACGAAGACAAAGTTGTTTATAAACCATGTCAACAAGGCTAACAAATTTGAATCGACCACAAGAAGATGCCGCAGCTCTAGACCACTCTCGTTCTTAAACTGCTTCACATGGATTTGATATGACCAATGCAAACAAAAAGCATTGGTGGAAAATGGTATGTTTTTGTTTGTTTTGATGATTTTTCAAGGTTCACATGGGTCAAACTTTTGCGAGAGAAAACTGAAATCATTGATGTCTTCCATATTTTTTTTATTAAATTTGATGAATACTAAAAGAAAATAAAATAAATTAGGAGTGATCATGGTCGTGAATTTGAGAATGATTCATTTGATAACTTGTGTAACAAACTTGGTATTTCACATGAATATTTTGCTATAAAAACCCCACAATAAAATAGATTTGTGGAAAGAAAAAACAAACTTTCAATGAATGGCTATACTACAAAAACATGTGAATATCAATAGTTTTATCAACAGACATGTTTGTTGAAATTTATCCCAATGAAATTCAATAGATATCATGGGGTTATTAATAGGTAAAAATCTGTTGTAATTTGTTGGAATTATCAACAGATTATGTCTGTTGATATTTAGTGAGGCATACGTTGCAAACCCATTGGAACTCCACTGAAACGGATACACGTTGGTACGTACAAAATTTTGATGCAACTGTTGGAAAAAGTCGATCGTTAGCAATCAACATGTATCCTTTGGCATTTTCAATGACTATCCGTTGAAAATTTCAATATTTATACACCAATTTCGATTTCCCTAGAACAAAGCCATAAACAAAAAAATATGCTTTCAAAAGATATCGTCTTCAAATAGAGATATATACAGATATAGAGAGTGGATCGATGTATAGAAGAAAAGATCTCGTAACTGAGGATGTTACACAAGAATTCTTATATAGATTAGAACAATTCATGAGTTTTGTATCGATGCAACCTTTTGTGTTAAGAACATGGGATAATGTTAGAAGTATAGAAGTCAAGAAATTATTTGTAAACACATTTAGAAGGTTAGTTTCATAGAGAATTATGAAGTCTGGTTATTTCATAGTGAATATTGTGGCGTTAGAGATATGAAATTGTCTGTATGTCATTTTGGGGAAGACATAAAGATCTTTGAAAATGTAAATTTTATGGTGCAAGTATATTTCATATAAAACATATTCATGGAAATATGTATTGTAGAAAAAGATGTTTTATATGCCTACGGTAAGAAGGTTGTAGAAATTGTTGCATATTGTTTTTGGGATGAATTGACATCAACCCGGTACAACATTATGCAAATCATGATCTACGCTTCACAACCGATCAAACAGATCAGGTATGTTACCTACAATATCCAACAACATTGATACATTGAAAAGAAGAATGGAGGACCATAGTTAAGATAAACTGTATGGCTTTATAAACAACAAAGTACTAGAAGATTCATAACTAAAAACCATATAAATATCAACGGATGGATCAACGGATCCGTCCATTGAAATATTTATAAACGGATTCCAACAAATCCGTCCATTGAAATTTGTACCAATGAATCATTCAGTTGAATTGCTTACCAACGGATTCCAACAGATCTATCCGTTGAAAATATTTACCAACGAATTTCATGGTGAACCGTTGAAAATCCTTAAACTTATTAATGGATGCCATTGCAATTTTTCTAAATTTCCAACAGACATTCGTTGGAATTTTCAACGGAAATCCCTTGAAAATTCCAACGAATGCCTCTAGGAAAAATCAATACTTACAAAATTCTGCACTTAACCGCATTTTCAACGGGCATCTATTGAAATTTCCAACGGATGCTGATTGAAGATAATCATAATTCCAAAAATTTTAACAGATGGATCCGCCTTCATGTTTTCAACGGAAATCCGTTGGAAATTTCAATGGATTCCCTTTGAAAAACCGAAAGGTTGCGATTTGATATTCTTTCGTTGAAATCTATTTCAACGGGCATCTGTTGGAATTTCAACGGATGTCTGTTGAAATTTTGGGTATTTAATATGTTGAAACAACTCATTTTTAACATATTCAACAAAACCTCTCAAATCCTATCAAAACCTCTCAAAAAAATTTAAACACAATACACTATGATGATTGAACGATTCACCAGTTATAAAAGATAGTTGCCTAGTTTTGATGGAACTCCGCCATCATCCAGTTATAGAAGATTGTTACCTCGTTTTGATGGAACTTCGCCATCATTTATTTTCGTAATACAAGATAAAAAAAGAAGAATGCAAAGTTTTAGACGATTTATATGATATCGTATTTTATTTATAGTTTTTTTAAATATTAAATTAAAATTTTTGATAGATTTTCAATTAATATATTAAATTTAATATTTTTTTAAAAAGTAGTTTTTTAAAATTTGTCATAAAATCATCGGATGTCTTTTGATTATAAAATCATAACATCAACGGGTATCTGTTGATATATTTAAAATTTATGCTTAAAACTACCAACGAGCATACATTGACAATTTCAAGTTTTCCCGCCAAATCTTTCAATGTTCCATCGGGTAACCGTTGAAATATTCAACGGACATTCGTTAAAATTTCCAACGGATGTTCGTTGGAAATATCCTTTACAAAATTTTCAACGGATTTTGGCTGTTGAAACTCCGTTGAAAATTGCACCGAATGCATGAAAAACAACGGTCGATTACCAACGGTCAAGAATCCGTTGAAATCTGTTGGAAATGGCTTATTTAAACGGAAAAATTGCCATTTCTAATGGATTTATCAATTGAGAATGATATATTTTTTGAAGTGATTCATTTAAAACGAAAAAACTCTGAGCCAATACGCTTAATTGATACTGAAAAATCGTGAAGAGATTCTCGTAAAGACATACATAGGTGACGCATACATCGACGATTATGAAGATGTTATATTGGGGGATATAGAAGATGAATACGGTGACAAATTCAATGCACCTATTGATAATGTAACGGAAGCTCGTTGATAAGGATTTCCTCAGTTTCAAATGGGCATCCGTTTCTAATTTTAACAGATGCACGTTGAAATACATAATACATTATCAATGGGCATAGTTGGGAGTGGCAATGGATGACCTTAAGAATTCCCAACGTGTATCCGTTGGAAATAGCAATAGTGATATATGCTACGCCTACCTAGTAACTGCACGTATATTTCCTCGAGTACCTAATTTTCAACAGGTATCTACTGGAAATTCCAACAGATACCAGTTGAAAAGGCATGCAAGAGGTCACTAAATGATGTTCGTTGATTGAGCGTTATTTTTAACGGATGCTCGTTAGAAATTTGGGTATATATCTCGTTTAACAATTTCATTTTCAATACTTATCACCTACCCTTAAACACTATGAGAGCTTGACGATTCATCGGCCCAAGAAGGTTGTTGGCGGGTTCCGCTAGAGTTCTACACCACATTCTTCATCGCCTATATTGATACTACTGATATTTGATGATGAAGACGATATGATGGATATCGATGATTTTATCGATATCTTCGACCATTGTCCCAACAAAATGTTATGGTATAATACTCTTTTACATATATATGTTTATTTTATTGTATTAGTTTTTGAAATTATTCAAATTATTTAATGTTTTTATTTACATGTGTAGGTTTGACGTGGATGATGTTTTAAAACACACGAACAACAACATTATCCAAGGATCAATCCAGGATCAACTTTATTATTCCTGTAAAGGGACGCTAAAGATGATATGTCACCGATGGTGGTGTACTTTTATTGCAAATGTTAGTGTATAAACCATTAATTTATTATTTATTAAATTTATGTAATATATTAATTTGTTTTAAATTTTATTTTGTAGTAAGCTTATAGATGGCGTAAAAAAGAAACATTGGATAAATATATCGCGGGGATGTGTGATATGTATTTACGGATGTGCTCGATGATGAACAACACCAAGCAAAAATTGATATACATCTCATGGTCGGAACTCGGGATGCGTACGAAGAATCTGATAAGCTCAAAACGAGAAAGAATATGATCCGGTGGGATAAATCGGTTTGGTAAATTTTCTATCCATTGAGAATAATTTTTTTTTACCATTGGAAAGAATAAAGAAAGATCTTTATCTTTCGTCTTTCCTTATTTGCATCACCTGAGCCTATCGGTACTAGGCGGGCGGATTAAAGCCCACTTTAATGTAGAAGACCGACATGATGTTTCTTTGGTTTGGGTCTGAATCTTCCTTTTGATTAAAAGTCTCACATGCCTCCATAAATATCTTTGTTGCCTTGTTACGTAAGCTTCTTGCTTTTCGACATTTGAATAGGCTGTAGAATAATTCAGTCCACTCGTTTCATTGTGTTAGCTCTGTGACCCTCCTTGGTTTTGCTTTGAGTATGATGTCCTTATATTGGTGACACATGATACATCATGCACAAATCCGTTCAACATCTCGCTTAAGGCGTGGAGAAGAAGAAATGCTCCATTATGGTGGCCAAGGTTTCATACCAAAGTGTCCATTGAGTGCTCATCCATGTGCTTATGAAAGCAACAACTCCCTTATTGAGCTTTGCACAGTACAAAGTCCTCTATCACAGAAGAGATATTTGTCGTGTATGTAGAATGGTCTGATAGCTCCTTCCTCACATATTTGGAATATCTTGCCAGGATCTGAATCTTGTTCATATAGCTCCTTGATCTCCTCGAACTCCAATTTTATAGCATCCATTGTGGTGATGAGGGTGTCTCTTCTTGATAGAGCATCAACTATAACATTTTCTTTGTCTTTCTTGTACGGAAAGACCTCGACAAACTCCATCCACTTGGCTTTTATCTACTTGAGACTGGTCTGACCCTTGAGATTTTTAAGGGTCTCATGATCGGTTTGGATGATGAACTCCTTCACCAATAAGTAGTGCTCCCACGTTTCAAACGCTCAGACAAAGGTGTAGAGCTCCTTGCCGCACATGGGATAGTTAAGTGTGGCTCCATTTAACCTCTCGCTAATATTCACTGGTCATCTTTCTTGAACAAGGACCGCGCCAATACCGCCCTTAAGGCGTCACACTCCACTTTGAACATTTTGTCAAAGTTTGGTAGTGCTAGAACATGTGCGGTGGTGAGACTCTTCTTAAGTGATTTGAAGACCTTATTTTGTGCATCTCTCCATTCAAAGGCCTTATCCTTTTTTATAACCGAAGTGAGGGGTACAACTATGCGACTGAAGTCCTTAACGAACGGACTTTGGAAACTTGCTAGCCCATGAAAGCTTTGTACTTGTGTGATGGTTGTTTGTGTTTCATTTGTGTACGGTGTTGATTTTGTCCTCGTCTACGCGTATTCCCTAAGAACTTACTACAAAAACTAGGAAAAATATCTCATCAGTGGAAAAAGAACACTTCTTGAGGTTTGCATAGAGTTATTCTTTTCAGGGGCATCTTTAGCACTACCTCAGGATATACTATATGTTCCCTAAGATTTCTAATATAAACGAGAATATCATAAGATAAGATCTATATATTTTCTTTGGTGCTTTCTCGGGTGGCTAGCCTGCCTCGGCACCCCCTCCTTGCGGTTAAGGTAACGACTTCGGGCATGGCCAGGGATGATCCGCAAGGGCCATGATTGGGTAATTCAAGGAATTTACTGATGTGGAGTTTTAAAACATGGTTCATGAGCCTCATGAAGGTGCTAGGGGTGTTGGAAAGCCCGAAAGGCATGACGACTCGAAAAACCCTTGCTTTGTTTTGAAGGTCGTCTTCCATTCATCACCTTCTCTCATGCACACTTGGTGATATTCACTCTTGAGGTTGGTCTTTGAGAAGATCGTTGCCTAACTTATCTTGTCAAGCATGTCATCCAATCGCGGGATGGGATGTTGGTATTTGATCGTGATTTTATTGGTCGTCTGACAATCGATATACATCCTCCAAGTCTCGTCTTTCTTTGGTACAATTAGTACAAGATCAACGCATAGACTTAGTTTTTTTTATGTAGCCTTTCTCCATTAGCTCTTGGACTTTCCGTTGTAATTCATTTCTCTCCTCAGGAACAAGTAGCAATACTTGTCTAGTATGTTGTTGATTTTTGAGGGATACTTCATTGTACCTTGGCCTATAAAGACATCTTTGTAGACCATTAATAATATTGGCTTTGATTACTCAAAGAGCTTGTAAAGGACTAAGAGGTGCTAGTGTTAATTTCTTTTTGTTCATGACGAAAGAATATAAATTTGTCCTTCCCTCATGCGTTACCTCACGGTCGAATTTCCATGGTCGTCCTAATAGGATGTGTTCTATTTTCATTGGTACGATGTTGTAAAATTAAATTCTCATGGTACTTGTCTATGTTGAAGGGCACGATTACTTGTTTGGTTATCTTGAGCGCCTATTGAATGTTGAGCCATTGTAGCTTATACAGATGGGGGTACTTCTTTGGTTCCAAATCTAGCTTTTTCACCATATAGGCGCTTGTAATATTAGTACAAAAACTGCTATATATAATAAGTCAACATCTTTGATGAGACATTTTGTATGGAAGATCGTCTCTCGTTGGATCGTTGCTTGAGGGTTGACCATCTGTGCTCAAATGCACCATGTTAACAGTAGTTTTCCATTTTTTGGATCGGGTACAAATTTATTATCTTTTTATGTGTACAATTTTTGTACTAAGAATGTAATTAAGTCTACTAATATTGTATTTGATGAAGATAATCAAGCATTAAAAACTTCTTATGTTACGGGAGGAATTGTACCTCAGATACAATCCAAGCCTTCAAAAATAATTGTTGAAGCAAAAGGTCTACCAGAAGAATAAACTAACAACACTGAAGTGGGACCTTGGAGAGAGAGTTCAACAATTGATGATGAGTCAGAAGGATGAAATAACTCGGTACAAGTGTATATAAATCATTCCATAGCAGATGTCATTAGGAACGTTCATGAAACAAGAAAATTGAGGAACAAGCTACATGTCAACTACAATGACTTGGTGAGATTCGTTTACTTTATATCTTAACATGACCAAATAATGTTAAAGAGCATTGAATGATGATTGTTGGATTAACGCCATGCATGAGGAATTAAAGCAATTTGAATGTAATGATGTTTGGTATCATGTTCATAAACCAACTGAAACTAATGTAAACAGAACCAAATTGATTTTTAAGAACAAAACCAACGAAGGTGGTGGATTACTTGAAATAAAGCATGACTTGTAGCTGAAGGATGTACACAAGTAGAAAGGATAAACATTGATGAAAGCTTTTCACTTATTGCGAGGCTAGAATCTACACGGTTGCTACTAGGAGTTTATTGTGGTCTTGGTTTCAGGTTATATCAAATGGAAGTGAAGAGTGCACTTCTGAATGGAATCATTCAAGAGGAAATATACTTCAAATAACCTCACGGTTTTAGGATCATTAACATCCAGATCATCTGGACCGATTTAAGAAGGCAATTGATGGATTGAAACAAGTGCCAAGAGCGTGGTATGATAGACTAGATGCATTTATCATTAAAAAAGATACGAACGAGGGGGAGTTGATCGAACTTTATTTATTCATAAATCTGATAATCATTTACTCGGTGTCCAAATTTGTGACATCGAATTCGGTTCAACATTTCAAAGAAGGTTGATTGATTTGTGCAAACAATGGTAAATGAATTTGAGATGAGCGTGTTTAGAGAACTGAAGTTCTTTTTGGTTTTCAGATGAAACAATTGGATGAAAGGATATTCATATCACAAAGAAAATATGTTCGTAACTTAGTGAAGAAGTTTGAAATGGACATTAGTATAATTGCTCATATGCCTATATCTACTACTACCAAATTGACAAAAGACTCCAATGAATATGATGTGGAAATAAAAATTTTCCGAAGCATGATAGGAAATTTATTGTACTTGACAGCTAGTAGATCTTATATAGCAGCAAGTATAGGAATTTCTCACGATATCAATCAACACCAAAACGATCTTAGCAGATGGAAATGTTGATGATCACAAAAGTATTTTGGCTTATGCAAATTGGGGTGAAAATGCTGATTATCGCAAAAGTACTTCGAGTCTATATTTCTTTCTAGGAAATAATCTTATTTCATGGCACAATAAGAAACAAAAATCGACATCCTTATCTACTGTAGAAAGTGAGTATATTGCACTTAGAAGTTGTAGCACACAACTCATTTGGATGAATAAAATGTTGTCAGACTATGGTATCAATTCTCAATCTTTCAGTGCACATTGTGACAATATTAGTGCCATAAATATTTTGAAAAACCGAGTACAATATTATAGAACTAAGAACATTGAGATTCAATTTCATTTCCTTAGAGAGTTTGTTAAGATAAAACAATTACAAATTCAATATGTGCCTATTGAAAGACAATTGACTAGCATTTTTGCTAAACCACTTGACATGGATCGCTTTGTGAATTTGCAAAAATCCGATGGTATTTGGGAATTTTGATATAAAATATATAAAAAAGCGAAGGATATATTTGATTGTTTGAGAAGTAAATAAGTGGAAATATGCTTACACTAATTTAGTTGCACATGGAATATTCGAAAAATATGTTAACAACGCTCCTACACTCTACTATCATTGCAAAAAGTACTTATAGTGTATAGTTGATAAGAGTGGAATTGATTTGGCTCGGGTCTAAGTGGTGAGGTGGATATCCAACTTCGGCGTCTTAAGGGCAAAAGGTTTAAAGAAAAGATAAATTCACACATATATTTCTGAGGAGAAATGCAAAAAAACGATGGACAAGAAAAGACATAAATGAAAATAAAAATATTAAAAAAAGAAACTATATATTCTGTTATGATTTGACCATAAAAGTATACCTACAAGGTATATTTAATCTAAATGGTGAAAAAATCTGTCAATTTTGACGATCTAAAATTCCAGAGTGTTTGAACAATATCTTTTACAGTGTTGAATCGTGTACAAAATTTTAAATGGATATACTTCAGGTGCACCTAATGGAAGTGGTGAAGATACTTATGTTAACTATGTCTTTACATTTGGGTATATAATTTGCTTGTTATTTAATAAAAATGAAAAAGAGAAAAATATAATATTTTTTGAATTGCTTTATGTTAAATGTGAGTTAAATTGAAGATAGGTGTCACATTTCATGTAGTAATTTGTTTTTTTTTTTTGTAAAAAATAAATAATAAAAGAAAATTATAATTGTTAGGACTAAAGAAAGAGAAATAAATTCACAACTGCATGCACTATAATTAATTGATTGTTTGAACGTTTCTCTATGCAATTTGAAATTCTCTCTATGAAATGAAACCATTACCAATGGCGTCGATGAGAAAAGCTCAATCTTTTGCGGAAATGTTAAAAAGAATGACAAGATCTTCGGTAGCCAAGGAAACAACAAAAGCTTGAGAAAATAATCAATGAAATAATTTTTTATTAACAACAAAGTTTGAAATTAAGTTGCTTATAAGGACTACAAGTAGGATTATTTTTTTTAATCTTTCCTTTCTAATTTCGAATTTGTTTTAAATTGTATGTGATTCTCATAATTTTTGCTCTTATACTCACACAAACATGGTAGAAAGTACTAGTGTAGGCGTAATTGTTAATGATGGAGGCATACCTAAAGACATAGAGAATTGAAAGAAAAAAATTAATTTATTCCGTTTTTGCTTGATAATATTAATTATGGATTATTGTTGTGTATTAGATTAACGTGATTGATCTGTTTGTATACGTATAAGATAAAAAAAGAACATTGTTAATGTGATATTTTTTTTATCTTATGTTTTCATGTTAAATATGTCAAATTTTAACAAGTCAAGAAATAAAAATTGGAGATTTTCATAAAGACTATCAATAAGGCTACATTTATATAAATGAGGTTATCTTGCAAAAAAACTTCATAAGGTTTATATAAATGAGGGTGCTGCCATGAATGAAAATCATCTTCTCGAATAGCAAATATTGAACAAAAATATATAAGAGAGAAATGAAAGTTTAAATTGATACTTTTTTTTCAAAGAACTTGAGTGAGTGTTTTTACACAAGTCTTAGACATTTTGTTTAGAGATTTGTGGAAAAATGGTTCGGGAAATCATTCTGCAACCTAGAATTATTGTGAAAATAGTTTTAGGCTGTCACATACGGGATGTGTGGTGTTTGTACATGAAATTTAAGTTTAAGACGGGTAAAATCTTAGAATGAGTCTAAATCTGTAACTTAGGTGTATCTTGGGAATCATTTGAATTAAATATGAAGTCTTTAGAAGACGTGAGAACTCCACTAAAATAGTGAGCCGAGGAGATGCTCGACGAGGTGCGAGGAGGAGAGGCGCAAGTGAGGTGCGATAACGATAGGAGTGACAAGATGCGGGGAAGAAAGGTGAGTCGCATTGAGAGGCAAGATGACGATGACGATAACGACAAACTGAAGACATAAACAAACTAACGAGAAGAGATGAGACATGAATGAAGAAAAGCAAGCGACAATCATTCAAAATAAGATTTTAGTTCTAATATATGGGTTAAAGGGTAATTTTATAATTTTATCATTTTAGAGATTTAGTTTAAATGATCATTTAGAATTTTATTATTTTCGGGTATCAATTACTCGTTTTTTGTTATGTATTTTTGAAATTTTAAATTTGAATTCGAATATCTAAAATATTAATTTTGATATTCAAATTTGATTTCTAATCCATGAATACTTTTATTTTTGTGGTGGATTCGAATCGAATTTCATATAATGCGTATCATGTATGTAATTTGCCCATTCTTATGTATCATTGCTTGATTTTATATTTTTGTGCTTATACAATTTATTTACTTTGTTGGTTTACGGACAAACGAGCATTATTTTGTAATATATATTACATTGTATTAGATTATAATATTTATAAATGTTAAATATTTTATAATATAGAAAATTACAATTTATATTAAAATTTTTGTTTTCGATAAAATTAAAAAATATCATTATTTGAGGTTTTTTAATAACATTTGAATTTATACCAAACATAATAAGAGACAAAATTAACCAAATTTTATAAAAATGGATTTGTTTTTTTTTTCAGTATAAAGTAACGTTTGCTGGCAACAAATTTTTTAGGTGAGAGTAAAAGTGAACTCAGGATCAATATTCTCCGAGAGTGGACCATAAGTAAAAAACAGACAACATATTCAAACTATTAGTTCGTGTTAGATGCATTTTTTCCACACACAATAACTTTCTGTAAGTTGTAAGTGATACGTTAGAATTATATACTTTTTATCAGTAATGAATATATTAAAACAAACTATGCTTAATAACATAGAAAATGTACAAATTGTGATACACAAAATGTTATAATTACTGAATTGATATTATCTTTTAATCTCTAAAAAACATTCTTCAATCATTAATAATTTTCAACTATGATCTTATATTTCTATATCAGTTTACTATGTATTCATAGTTGAATCAATTCATTTGAATGTTTCAACCACTCCTCATCAAATTAACCACTTTTTTAAAATTTTTATGCATGCAATTACTTTATTCATTTCTTTTTAAGAACTAGTCTTCCTACTTGTTGCGTGTGCGTCTTTTCTTTCTCTCTTATCTCTTCCATTGCTGCTCTGCGGCGGTTTGTCTCTTTCTCTCCGTGAACCCAAGCTATCCTACCTGTTGCTTGCGTCTTCTCTTTCTCTCTTCTCACTTGGTCACTGCTCTACGGCCGTTTCTACCTATTTTCTTCTCTTTCTCGTTCTCTCTTTGAACAGTATCCGTGTTCTCTTCTCTCGGTCGCTGCTACTTTACGGCCATTTCTCTCTTTCTCTTTCTCTCTTTGGCCGTTATTCGGCCTCCACTGCTCTGCGGTTGTTTCTCTTTCTCTCCCTGAATCCTAGCCATCCTACCTGTTGTGTGCATCTTCTCTTTCTCTCTTCTTTCTGTCGCTATTACTCTGTCGTCGTTTCTCTCTTTCTCTCTGTGAATCCTAGCCATCCTACATGCGTGTGTCTTCTCTTTCTCTCTGTGAACTCTTCTCTCTTGGCTGTTGCCCGAAGCCCGTGGGGCCAGGCCGCAAGCCGAGAAATTTAGGACCGTTTAATTTCGGTCTAGGCCGATCCGAGGCAGTTTTCACCGGCCAGGCCAGGCCAGCCCGAATGACAGCCCTACAATTTTTACATGGTATCAGAGCGTGTATGAATTTTGGTCTATAGTCGATCAAATTCTGTATGAATCTCTTTCTAATCTCATTCTTCAACGTATTTTTATTTCACGATGATGTCTCATGTTTTGTTTAACGAGACAAATTACCTCGTTTGGTCTAGTCTTATGAAGGTTCGTCTTAAATGCTTCAAATCATGGTTTAGCTACATAAAAATCACCATGAAGTGCATTTTAATTCCAACGATGAAAGAAAAACATGGTGTCTCGATGACCAAAAGGTGTTTGATTTTCTTAGTGTTTAAATATGAAAGGAAATCAACAATGTTTCTACAACCATAGAGCTATGGGATATTCCCAGAAAGAGTTTGAAAAAATCTCAATGATTTGCAGAATATTAAAAGTAAAATGATTAACAACTTGAAACCGTGTTACCACCATGGAAGAAAAAAGCTCTTCTAGATGAATTATGGATTCTACAACCAAACATAAATTATCCTCATGAAGTTGCAAAGACGCATATGTTAGATCGGGTTTTCTTGTCTTCTTACTTGGCTTAATACTCCATTTGAAAAACTAATTCAAAGTTTTCTCTAAAAAAATGAAGATTCCAACTGAAAAACAAGTGATTAAGATGATTCATCATGGAAAAGATATTCTCCATGTGAGGCCCTATGGCTAGGAAAAAAATGTGTAAACGCACATATATGTATATATATAATACTTAATTATATTAGGGTTATGAAAAAACAACGGGCAGTCGCATAGACATGTAAAAAAAAGAAAACAAAAAGAAGAGAAAAGAGGGAGAGGAGAAGAAATTGGAGAAGAATCTTCAATTTTTCATCACATTCTTCGTGGGTGAATTCTAATCGAGATTGTGGTAAATCGCTAGACAATTTGTTGTGATTATTTCTTTAATCCGAAGATTTATGTTATAGAAATTTAGTAATTGAGATCTATAATAGGAAAAAATTGATTGGTGTTGTTGTTAGCGATATTATCAAGAATCGTCAAGTCATCTGAAAAGCTAAGGTGATGATCTTCTCCGTCCTAATTTTGGATTTGTTGTTGATTTATGGAAGAGATTCTACTTCTAAAACGAGACATGATCACAATAGGATTTATATGATCATAATGGGAAAAGTGAGACATTACAAGTAAAGATTGGATTAAACCCTAGAATTCTTGAATGAAAATGATGACAAGTATATGAATTGTATAAGTGATTAGAGATGATCTAGAGAATTGACGTTCAACCATGATGATAGATCGTTACTTTAATGTGATGATAAATTTTTATTTTATGTTATGATAGATCGTTATTTTATGTTATGTAGTTAAGAGTGAGAGAATACGTGGCACAGAGTACATATACGTATTAGTCTCACTGAGTGCGTATTTCGTACTCATTCTTTTTGTGGGTTATCGGGGATGGACATGTTATGGCGAGGAAAAAGAATAGTGAGGCTGAGCAGCAACATCAAAACTCACAGCGGACTGATGGGAGAGGCGTACAAGAGGTCTCAATAAGCTTTATTTTGCATTTCATATTTATTTTATTTATTTATCGTGACTATGGTTTTTACGTATTTTATTTGCTATATTGTCCATACCACTTTTATTTCGAAATAAATCATTGATTTTGTTTTATAAATGGATTTGAGCGATGATATATATGGCCACCTCTTGGGGTGATGGTGGACACTCCTAGTCCCGAGATAGTTCCAGGATGGGGTGTTACGAATTGGTATCAAAGCCTCGTTGTCATTTTCGTATTTATCGTTTTCACTGGATTTCAAAATATTTTGCGAAATGTCATAATAAAGCCATGATACCCTAGCACACATGTCTTGAAATGTCTAGCAGAGTTTAGAACTATGGAAACTAATAGTAGTTAATTGTGTGTAGTATACATTACCAAGGAGGAAGTTACTACGTTTCTTGGTCGCGGGATGAGCGGAGGCTTTCGTTCCACTAGCTGTACGCAATCTCAATCATCGGGACAAAGATCGGGAAATGGAATAGATAGAGATGTCATGGTAGAAATTTTTAGAGAGCTATTAGCAGAAAATCGAGAACTGGACCAAAAGGAGAGTTCGGCGACGCCAAAAGTACCACTACAGACACCAACACCACCACCAGTACAGTCACAGGCTCCACTACAAGTACCGTTACCACCACCACCAGCACCTCCCACAGTGTTTAACTAGAGGCACGTTGAGACATTAGAGTATTTCTATGTCATGGATCACATGGCTAAATGGTGAACAAAGCTATTTAGTGCCGGTGCGATGCCTCCCATGAAGGCGAAGGAGTGGATGTTAATAACGTCTATTTTTTATAGTATTTTATGCTCTTTTTATAGTTAGTTTCATCATTCATTTGAACTTTACCAAGCATTAAAGCATCATTTAGTCCTCTTTTAGCGTTTCCTCGTGTTTTGCAGCGAATGGAGATACCGGGACACAAACACGAGCGAATGCCGCCAAACATGACCATTTCACACTAAAGGAGAGGCAACCCGTGCAGGGTGGACACTTAGCCTGTGCGGCTGCATGGACCAGCAATCTCAGCACGCCCAGGGTTCAAGTCAAGCCCGAGCGAATCACCTTTCCCACGCCCGAGCGAATCACCTTTCCCACACAGCCCGCGCGGGGTGCCTACCTTAGCCCGCGCGGGGCAAGACCACAATTCCTTGCACCAGCAACTTCAGCCCGATTCAGGCTCCTCACCAGACCGCGCGGGCTCTCTCCTGTCATCCAGCCCGCGCGGGGCACTCATCAGCCCACGCGGATCGTGTTCGTCACCTGCATAAACCAGAAAAGAAAATTTAGCAAAACAAGAAAAAGAACATGTTGGCTACTTAAACCAAAAGGAAATATGGTTAGAGAAGAAGAAGAGGAGCTACATGACTGGAAAATAAAGAGGAAACGTTGACAATTACACAAGAATGGAAAAACAAGAGATGGAAAAACTCGGAAAAGGAAAATTGCAGTTGCTGTCAGAAAAAGGAAATTCCAGCCAATAGAGAGGAAGAAAAGAGGACGGCCAAAGAGGAAAGATTAGTGGAAAGGAAAGAGGAGAAAGAGGGCTAAAAGGGGATAGCTTGAACAGTCCAATTCGGACAGAAACGAAGAGAGAAAATAGAGCACACGTAGAGAGAAAGAAAAGCAGAACCCGTACAAGGGCAAGGACGGGGCAACGAAGCCGGAGCATGGAGGAGCTGTTGAAGACGTCGGTAACAGAATAGAGAGGGATCTCATTCTTTATCCATGTTGAATATAGTAATCTTTTGTGTTTCGTTTTCTAAGTTCATGTCCGAGTAGGTCTATAACCATGGGTTAGAGAGCTTTGTCGATATGTAATAAAGTTTTGTTCTTAATGCTTGGTTATAATATTTGTTTGTTTCGGATTGATTGGTTGTTCGTAATGCTTTTATTCTTGTTGGTAGTTTGAATGAATGATTATAAAAATCTAATTGCATTGGGAGATGAATTGGATTTCGGAACGTAGCCGTGATATGAAGTCTCAATTGACTTAGAACCTTGGCCGGTCGGTTAATTAAACTTAGGAATTAGGATAGCGATCTTAATGCATCTAGTAGGTGAGATTACACAATTGGTAGATTGGTAGTACGCATGCTAGATAGTGGGTTTAGACATAGGGAGAGTCATTCCTTAGGAAAGAGCTTGAATTCCCTGAATACGTAACGATATCTATAACCATGATCTTGTTAGAACTTTGTTGCATCATCGTGCATCTCTCGAAACCTGTGGTGTTTAGTTCATTGATTTTAATCCGTTAGTTAGTTAGTTAGTTAGTTTATCTTTATTCGCATTCCAATCACTTATTGATTTTACACGTCCTATTCATTAGTTTACTAGCTTTAGAGTTGCATCGATTCCTCGTGTTCAACCCTAGTACTATACGATCCGTATTCTTGTGGAAACGTTAGTCTAGGTAAATTATTACTTGAGATTAACCATATCAGATGTTTCGATTAAAGCGGAACTTTTGATCATCTAGATATCTATTAGAGTTTATGATGGATATTGCAGTCCATTATTTGGAGGGAGAAGTAGTGCTTTGGTGGGACAAGATTCAGAGGGAACGTCCAGAGCATATGTATTCTTGGGCTGAGTTCAAACAACTTATTGAATTGAAGTATGTACCACACGCTGCTCGTGAAGAGATGGAGTTGGAATTTCTACAGCTCACACAAGGTGACCATACTATGGCTCAGTATTATGAGATGTATTTGGAGTTATCACGGTTTGGGTTCAAATCAGTAACTTCAAAAGTTCTTAAGATCAACAAATTTTTTTGCAAGGACTATAACCGAAGATCAGACTCATGATTGAGATGATCAAGCATGGATCATTGTCTGAGCTAGTTCAAAATGCTTAATTGATAGAGAAGGGATTGATCGAGGAGGGCATCTTGAAGTCTTCGGATGCCAAGGGGATACAAGTTGTCCAGCAGATTCGCGGGAGATCAGATAAGAGTAAACCAGTTTAGACTCGTCCTATTGTAACAACACCAAGGTACCCATGCCATCGTTATGGACGTGAGCATGGTTGGGGATGCCAAAAATTTGATAAGAGAGTAGGATGCTTCCGATGTGGCAGTTTACAACACCTGTTTCGTGAGTGCCCTTAGCAAGTGGGAGGAACTATAAGGCGAAGACAATTAGACGGATCTTTCCGTTGTGGCAGTATAGATCATTTTCAAAAAGATTGTCCGAGGCCACCACCCTTACCACCACCACCAGTGGGTCTAATGCCACAGGTTAGAGTTAGAAAGCCTGAATAGCATGTATCAAAACGTATCATTGTACAACCGTGAGTATATGCCATGGGAGATTACATGGATGAACGTCAGGGCCAAGAAGTAGATGCTCAACCTATCGACAATATATCTTTTTTTAATATAGTATGTGTGTATGTCTTACATAAAATAAATTGTCTATGTGGAGGTGAGTCTCGTGAGAGAATTGAGAATTTAAAATCTTTATAACATTCGTATTATGTAGTTTGGTAAGTCCATCGATGGATAATAAATTAGGTTTTCAACTTGAGGATCTAACAAATATTGTCCGAGTGCATACTTTTGGGGTCAGATTTTAGAATCCCAAGGGGTTGTCAAAAAGGTACCCGTGGTGATAGAAGGAGAAGAACTAACTACAGAGCTTATCATCATTCCAATAGAATGCTATGATGTGATCTTTGGAATGGATTGGTTGTCAAGACATCGAGCTGTGATGAATTGTTTTCGCTACACCTTTGGAGGGAATTCCTCTCTTTCTCCACGTGTTGCCAGAAAAGCGGTAAGGAGCTTAAGTATCAAGGAATCCGATCGGGTCAAGGGATTCACATCATCTCAACGTTGCATATGGAAAGATTAGATCAAGGGTGTGAACTATATCTCGCTAAAATATCGACAGAAGAAGTGTGTCCATCTATGCAAGTCGAAGAGATCCCTATAGCGCGAGAGTTTGTAGATAATTCAGAGAACTGCAGAACTTACCACCAAAGCGAGGAGATTAATTTGAGATTAAGCTAGAACCGAGTATTGCTCCAATATCAAAGTCTCCATATTGAATAGCACCAGCGGAAATGAAAGAGTTGAGGAAACAATTAGATGAACTACTTGAGAAAGGTTTTGTACAACCGAGTATTATCATCATAGGTTGCACCAGTCCTATTTGTAAAGAAAAAGGATGGGAGTTTCAGATTGCAAGTCACTGTAAAAAAATCGTTACGCGCTACCGAGGATCGATGAGTTATTAGATCAGTTAAGAGGTATGAATTGGTTCTCAAAGCGTCGAGATATTATCAAATTCCAATTACAGAAGAAGACATTAGGAAGACCGCATTTCAAACTCGATATGGGCACTATGAATTTACGGTCATGCAATTTGGTTTGACTAATGCCCCTGCTATGTTCATGAAGATAATGAACAATTTATTTCGAGACTACTTGGATCGTTTCGTTATTGTATTTATCAATGACATTTTGGTCTACCCCAAAAGCCTAGAGAAACACGAGAAACATCTGCGCTTAGTATTAGAGCGTCTAAGAGAACAACGATTGTTTGTGAAGTTGAAAAAGTGTAGTTTGTAGAAGATACATGTGGGATTTTTGGGACATGTCGTATCAGAGAAAAGAGTTTATGTCGATCCTGAGAAGGTTTCAATGATTGTAAGTTAGAAACAACCGAAAAATGCATCAGAGATAAGGAGCTTTCTAGGGTTAACATGGTACTATCGACGTTTTGTTATGAACTTTGCTTGCCTAGCGAAACCAATGACGAGACTTACGAGAAAAATGTACCTTTTATTTGGAATGAAGATTGTGAGAAGTCATTCAAAAATCTAAAAGAGAAGCAAATGGAATCCCCAATGTTAGTCTTATCACAACCAGGGATTCCATACATAGTATACACGGATGCATCAAAGAAAAGATTAGGATGTGTACTTATGCAGGGAGATGACGTGATTGTTTATGCATCAAGGCAATTACGTAAGCATGAGGAGAATTATCTGACTCATGTACGTTGGAGTGGGTTGGGAGTTCGGAAAATCATTTACCGCTTGTGAGTTCGCTACAGTAATAGCTATCATGCTAGCATTTGGATGCCACCATATAAAGCATTATACAGGCGACCATGTCGTACACCCTTGTGTTGGACTGAAGTGGGGAAGCATCTATCTTTGGAGCGGACATTGTAGAGGAGACTATGGAAAAGTTAAGAATTGTTAAGATGAAAATGAAAGCAGTTCAAGATCATCAGAAGAGTTATGCTAATCTAAAGAGAAATGAAGTTGAGTTTAACATCGGAGATATGGTATATTGACAGGTTCAAGTGAGGCTAAGGAGATCCGATGGGAACCGAGTGAACAAGCTATCACAACGATTCACGGGGCCATTTAAAGTGATTGAGCGAATTGGAGTAGTGGCCTATCGATTGAAGCTTCCTTCTCTCTTTAAAGGGAATACATGATGTTTTTTACAACATGTAGTGTAGGTTAATTTTGGATCTAAGTGTTTAGATCATTTCTGCGTAAGTTTCATAGCACGAGTTACAAAACCAACACGAATTAGTCCTCTATCCAATATTTTTGTTGCTTTTCAGGTTTTAAGGCGACAAGGCCTAATCGAGCTTAATGATGTTGATTCCTAGAGTCAATTAAGCATACTTGGAGCTACAACTCACTCAGAGCGGATTCAGGCTAAAGAACCGTATGGAATACCCGAGCATCGAGCGAAATGAGCAAAAACACGAAGTTAATCCAGCCCATTTGTGCCCCTAGAAGACCCCACTCGGGTTGTACCCATCCGAAGATTGAGCCTGATACGGGGTGCCCTTTACCTCATGCGTGCTGCTTGAGAAGTGATGAGCTCGAGCGGGTCCTTTACATGAGCACACGTGGGTTACACCCACAGAAGTTTCTGCCCCCCTCGGAGAGCTTCCAAACATGTACGGGTTGCCTCGAAGATAAAGAACCCGAGCGGGTCCTCCACTTTGCCCGTGCGGGTTGTTTGTCATAACAACATCCTTAGAAGCGTTAAAATGAAGGAAAAGAATGGAAAATAATGTATCAATTAAGTTTGGAAGGCACATAACCCTAGGGGGACGAAAAAAACATACAGAGGAGGCTCAAAAGAAGGTGCAAAACGAAGGAGACAACATCGGAACATCGATAAGAGATAAGGAAGTTTGAGGCATCATATTCGTTACTCTTTATCATGTCTAGTGTTGTTCTATCTTATTTTGTATCAGAATCTATGAGTGAGTAGGTCTGTAGCTATGGGTTAGGGACACCGGTTTTGTAAGGGATGCTTGTGTTTATGCGTTAATGCTTAGATCTTTCAAAGTTTCTTGTATTTCAGTTCTACGATCAATGCTATGAATGTTCTATGCTTGTGTTTTCCGCTCAATAACTTAGGATTTCATGTTTAACTGGGAGGTTAGATTATGAATGTGAAATATTGATTGTTGATTGAGTTCGATTGATGCAAATCTGACCAGTCGGTTAATCGACTCTGGAATTTGGATTGCATGCTTAATGCTATTGTTATTACATGTTAATCACTACTAAGAGGTAGGATTGCATGTTATTGTGGTTAGGGAGTTTAGGTGTCGAGAGAATCATTCTCTACTTACGAGCATGAATTTTCTGTTATCAAGATAATTTTGATTAATTTATGATCTTTTCTTGGTTGCATCATTGCAATTCCGGTAAACCGAAGCTCATAGTGTTCTTAGTTAGAAATTTATTTTTGCGTGTCCTCTTTGTTTTCACAATTCGTTTAACATTCTCACATTTTACCCCATATAATCATCACTTTCATCCGCCTCAGTTTAGTTATATTCTTAGCTTGGGTTGCATTAGTCCCTAGAGTTCGACTCTTGTACTATACAGATCTGTATTCTTATGGTAAGTGAGTATTAGATATTTTATTTGCTTGATAATTTGCGTATCTTAGTACCAGAGAAGATACTTGTAGAGCCATCAAAAACCTTGAGAAAAGACTTAACATATAAAGAACGTCTAATACGCATTGTGCACCCTCGAAACTTAAGCAAATTCCGATGATAAAGGTTTTGTGAGAACATCATGGCATGTAAGGAGCAACATGTGAATTAGAGGAGAAAATGAGACATGAGTATCCCAAGTTGTTTGAAGATGAGTTGTATGGTTCTTCTATTCATTGAATACAAATGTTGCTGTCGAGAAAGAATTTCGTTGTAATGGGAGAGAATTGTGAGGCCCGTATAGCCTAGGAAAAAATGTGTAGACGCACATATATGTATATATATATATAATACTTATTTATATTAGGGTTATGAGAAAAATAAGGGATAGCCGCACGGATCAACAAAAACAAAAAAAAATAAAAAGAAGAAGAGAAAAGAGGGAGAGGATAAGAAATTGTAGAACAATCTTCAATTTTTCATCATGTTCTTCATGTGTGAATTCTAATCGATATTGTGATAAATCTCTAGACAATTTGTTGCGAATATTTCCTTAATTCGAAGATTTATGTTATAGAAATTGATTAATTGAATGGATCTATAATATGGAAGATTGATTGATGTTGTTGTTAACGATATTATCAAGAATCATCAAGTCCTCGAAGAAGCTAAGGTGATGATCTTCTCCATCCTAATTTTGGATTTGTTGTTGATTTGTGGAAAAGATTCTACTTTTAAAACGAGGCATTATCACAATAGGATTTATAGGATCAGAATAGAAAAGGTGAGACGTTACAAGTGAATATTAGATTAACCCCTAGAATTATCGTATAAAAATTGATGACAAGTATATGAGTTGTATAAGTGATTAGAGATGATCTTCTATAGAATTGACGTTCGACCAAGTGTTAGGATCGGAGAACGTCAAGATTTTGGGTTCGGTGTTAAAACCGAGTGAACATCTTGTTAGTGTGCTCGATCGAGTGATTTCACACTCGAGCCTTCGAAAGAAGGCGTGTGCGAGTGTGTTAGTGAGAGTTGTCACATGAGGAGTATCGGATCGACGATGTTAGTATTACGACACTTGGATTAAGGTCGGCGTCGTACCATGCTGGGGTTATGGTAACCTTTCGAGCGATAGAGTGTCGAGTTAGCTTAGATCAATATGGATCTGCCAGCGTCGTACTGTGTTGAGGTTGTGGTAACCATTTGAGCGATGGAGCACTGTATAGTACTGATGGATAAGGTACATTTTGACCTTGTGAGATTTTCAGTGTGCTGGGGTGCTTTGGACTTTGCAAGCGTATTACCAAGCTAGATTCGTGTGGACACTGTGTGTTATGATCCGGTGTGGTACTGGTCTTAGACTTTGGATACTGAGTCGGGTTGGGTAGAGTTTTCTGTATGTCTTTAATGTGATGATAGAGTTTTATTTTATGTTATGTAGTTAAGAGTGGGAGAATACATGGCACAGAGTACGTACACGTATTAGTCTCACTGAGTGCGTATTTGTACTCACTCTATTTGTAGACTGTCGTGGATAGACATGTTATGGAGAGGAAAAAGAAAAGTGAGGCTGAGCAGCAACATCAGAACTCACAGCGGACTGATGGTAGATGCGTGCAAGAGGTCTCAATGAGGTTTATTTTGCATTTCATATTTATTTTATTTACTTTCGTGACTATGATTTTTATGTATTTTATTTGCTATATGGTCGAGACCACTTTTATTTCGGAATAAATCATTGATTTTGTTTTATAAATGTATTTGAGCGATAATATATATATGACCATCTTTTGGGGGTGATGGTGGACATTCCTACTCCCGAGATAGTTTCGGGATGGGGTGTTACACTCCAATCATATGGTGAGGATTTGGAAGATAATTTTGAACTTTTTAATGACATGAATTAGGTGATATCCCACTTGAAATCTAAGGCCCTTTGTTACTCTCACAAATTCGTAAAACTGGTGATGAAATCAATATTTGGGAATCTTATTCTCCGAATTCAAATTATTGGAATAACTTCAACGAAATTCTAGATACATACGACAAAATCGATGATCCTAATGTGAACATTTCGATTCATCCTAACGAGTATAACGACTATAAAGAAACACAATGTCCAATGGATCGAGAAATTGTTGATGTTAATGCGAGCACATAAGATAATGATGAATACAACATCGATAAATTCGTGAAAGTTGGCTCAACTCAAAAAGAAGATAAAGAAAAGATGAATGATACTGTGTATGAAGAGCTCAAAAAAGAGAAAAAGAAAAGATAAACTTGTGAAAGTTGGCTTAACTAAAAAAAAGACAAGGAAAAGATGAATGATATTGAGGCAACTCTTCAACCTCTTCCTCAAGATCCAGTCGAGGGTCTGCTCAATAGTCTCATAGTCTAGGATTAGGATCTGATTGTTCTGCATCTTTCATACCATTTTTGCAAATTCGTGGTGCATCACATTCGGGTTGCATATGTTGTTTTTCAAGATGATTCATTTGCAATTTCATTCGTTAGAGAATTTGCATAATCACACAAATTTTATTATCGAATTTAGAATTTTCTCCTTGATCAGCCATATCGTATTCTATTTTTTCAACAAGAAACAAGATCAAAGATACGATTAGTAAAATCGAATTTGAAGGATAGAAGCATACATTTGATCCTTAAACTGAGTACTGATATCAAAATGATATACGCCTCGAGACTTGGAACTCAAGACAAGTACGAGGAACCTGTTTTACTATATCTCTCGAGTATGATTCTTTTGGTTATAGATGATATCTTGGTTAACCTAGAGGCACTCTTCAAGATTTCATCCGGATAAGATGGTGATATGAATAGAAGAAGCAAAGAAACTATGTGAGATTAAGAGGATATAAAAACAAGGTTTTGATGGATTTAAAGACACCACAAGAGGTGTGAAACCATCTCAATGCAGTACTTCAAATGTTCATGGAAAAAGTTGAAGAGACCAAGCTCTCGATGACCAATCAAGAAAAAAAAAGTTTATTACTTTTGAAAATTCAAGTATTGAGATGTTAAAAAGGTAAAGTTCTTTATTTAGGAGAGACTCGACTTCGTGCATAAAGAAAATGCATAAATAAATAATTTCAAATCAATATAATAGCCATTAGAAATAATTTCGAGCCGTTAGAGATATTCGTATGAGAAAAATAGAGAATTTGGAGGGATATAGATCAGTTTGGGTGATTTTCTACCCGTTGGAAATTATATGATTTTTTTTTATCTTCAACCTTTCCTTATCTATGTCACTTGAACTCCTCGGTTTATGTGGATTGGTCGAGACTTGTTTTAATGCAGAAATCCAATTTCAATCTCCCTTGAGTTGGGTTCAAATCTTCGTTTTGATATAGTATCTCCCACAACTCTTTCACTATTTTTGTTGTTTTTTCCGCAAGCTCATGGCTCTTTCAAGTGTGAGTACTCCATAGAAAAGATATGTCCATTCAAATCCTTGAGTTAGCTCTTCGTTAGTGTGATCCTTCTTTGGTGCAGCTTCATTGTCCATGTTCTTATCAATTTATTCATGGTTATTCTTGTTATTCTTCAATTTCTTTTATTAATTATAATCCTCGTCTAAATTTCTTTATGTAGAGAGGTTACTGAAAATATCCTTTTTTCTTGTAGAGTATTTCAAATCAATTTGGAGTTGAGCAACATTTCTCAAGACGTCACTTCATCAACTAGAAGGAAATTTTTGTTTTCTGAAGGAATTTGAGAGTATCACGGTCATTCTCTAAAAATCTAATCAAAATAGCTGAAAGACAAGAACAATAAAAGATACTGCAAACAAAGAGTATATCTCAGTAGAATATCAAGCAACTAAATTCATTTTTTTGGTAAACTTATTGCAAAATTCAAAACGGACTACTGGAACCTCAACTCAATACAAACTCACTGAAAAATGATTCAAGAGATCAAAACGACAAGAATGTTCACAAGGTATATTTGATCATATAATGTCTTTTGGTTATGTGTGTTATGATTTTGTTTCAACAAAACGAACCACTAAGGATAAGCATCAAAATATCTCGTGCAAACTCATTTTACATAGAAAAATCTCCTCATGTATCTCATTTCATCAATCATATATTTAATCCTTTGATTATTTCTTCTCATGTTTTCACAAATCATTTAAATTATAGATCCAAACATGATTTTGAAATATTGTGTATGTTTTTTTGGGATATATAAATCGTGTGATAAATTAAGCAGAGAATCTTGCATCATAATTATCATTGTTTCTCATCTTGTAATCTTTAAAAATGACTATACAAAACAAATTTATCCTTAATTTTCTTTTAAAGTGGTTCTCTCTCTCTCTCAGGTTATATCTAATCTCATGTTCGTCCTTGCTGTGCGTAATTTTCATATCAATTCTTTGTTTAGACTTTAAATTTCTAAAAAAATGTTACAAGTCTTAAATGTTATTTGGCATGAAAAATTGATTGTTTTTATATTTCAATCTTTTTGCTTCGTTCTCATTGATAAATTCATGCTTCTATAAGGATATTCACTAATAGTTCTAATATTTGTACTTTGTTAGTGACCATCTCCTTACAAATAATCTTTATGCTTAAAGTACTTATGTTGCAAAACTATGAATCTTTTCTTTATGATAATGACACTTTCATTCCGTCTATTCAGTGGATGAATTAGATGTTTGCATTTGATTTCTCATTTTCTATAAAGAAATCTCTATTATTATCTTTACTGTTACTTGAATATGTAGAAAACGATATCAAGAAAAGTAATAAAAAAAGCAGATGAACGAAAATGAAAATGATTTCTAAAATACAATAACCTTGAATAACATGGAATTGAAGATAAGTGTATTAATGAATCAATCACTCATTAGATAAAGAAATCTTGCCATCAATAAAGCACAAATAGCGATGCAAGGAAGTAATGTTGAAGAAATATCCTTAGTCTGAAAAAAAAGGCAATGATAACATTTGCAAAGGAAATTGAAAATCCAGAAGAAATTCACGATACCCAAGCACTTACGGAACGTGGATCATACTAAAGGAACTCGAAAAGCAAATTTTTTTAGAAGAAATTTAGCAACATTGGTTTACTCTTAAACACATGAGCTCCATTGTACTCTTTTTCTCTATCAAATTTTTGTCGCGCCTAGTTTTACTTAGAATAGTTTTTTAACGAGACAATAATTCATGTTCTCATCATTTAAAAGTCAAACTCGAAAGACGAATGTTTGAATTATGAAGTTGGTGTAATGTTAAACCTATGGAAGACATTTTTTGAGTCATCAATCACTTTCAAACATGATCCAACGTCTTCACGTTAGTCTTAAAGAGCCAAGGAAAAAATTACTATGAATTCATCTCTCAACCACTTCATTCGAATGCTTCAACCACTCTTCATCAGTACAATCACCTTTTTCAAGACTTCTCTTCTTACAATGGCCATGTTCTTTCTAACAACTAGTATTTGTAAGTTATGATCTGATCAAATTAAACAATAACAAGATAAATCATTCTCTCATTTTACTATTCTCTCAATTTCTTATGCTCTCAAATATCTCAAATATTTATGTATCGTTTTTTAAAACAAAATATAGTTCATACATAAGAAAGATCATGAAAATAGGGACGATTGAGGAAAATAGGGAGGATTGAGGATAAAAAGAGTAATGAGGTCCATTAAAATAAACCTTAACTGACACCGAAATCAAACCATAAACTATTGTAACGCTTAAAACCAAATTTGAAACCAAAATATAACCTCAAACTGAAACATAAATCTTAAAAAACAAACAAAATTTAGAAAAAACAAAAAATTCCACAAGAATAATTGAAACCCCAAACAAAAAAAAAAAAGCAAAATTTTAACTCTAATCCAAATAAAAAACGTAGAAATGAAAAAAAAATCTAAAACAAAAACAGAGACAAGTGTCTTCTTATTTGAAGTCCAAATTCTTTTTTTAATCATGTGGACGCATATGCATCATTATATTACTTTTTTCTTCAGATCTTTTGTTTTGAGTTGTCGAATCATCTTGATTTGTTGTTGGGTGATAGACTATTTCCCATTGGATCTTTATTTCACTGACCGTGAGGTAATCTTACTGGCATTATTTAGTTTGGTCTTCTTGTCGACTGGGCGAGACTAAAGCATTACGTCGACAGGGCGAGAATGCGACGTCTTGTTGATGCATAGACACCATCACCATACACTCCCCACCATCCTTAAACACATATGTAAAAGTATATGGATTATTTATTCGGACCTCAATATAGCGACGATGAATGGTGAAGAGATTCCAAAAGGCATATATACGACGAAGATCAATGGTAGATAAGGATGCGACTTTTGAATGTGAAAAAACTTAAAAAAATAATGATGGAGGCAGAAAGAGTAGGGTGTAAAATGAGTTGGCTCGGTTAAACTCGACTTAACTTGCAATCAATTCGTAAAAAACCGAGCTGGCTCAGCTCGACTCACTTTAAAAATGAGCCGAAAAATCTCACCTCAGTTTATTGTGCCTTTAGTTCGCCAAAAAAAGAATGGACTCGTGAGGTAAGCTATTTAATTTAAAAAAGTTATAATATATTAATATTATATGATTTTCAATCTCAAACTAAATAAAATATATTAAATATAAAAATATTAATTTGAATACAAAGTTATTAAATATCAAAATACTAATTGAAAAAAATTATCGAATATCAAATAAAATATCGAATATATAAACATATTTTTTATAATATTTTAAATATTTTTTTTTCATTATTTTATAATAAAAATATAATAATTTTGTAGAAATAAGAAAATAATAATATAATATTTAAATAATATATTATTTTTCATAAAATAATATTTAATATGGAATAATATGTAAAAATAGAAAAAAATGTGATTTATATGTAATTTTTTATTCAGTTCGAACCAGTTCGTCTAAATTATAATTCGTTTCTGGTTTAGTTCAGTTTTTAAACGAGTTAAAAAATATCCAGTTCGATTCGCTCAAATATTATATGAGTTAAAGCTAGTTCGCGAGTTCACAACTCATTTTGTACCCACAAGAAATAGAAAAGTGAGGTTTTTAGGTTTATGTTAGCTTTAGACTAAAGTTAAGGATAAATTGGTTTGTTTAGGTTAAATATTTAGAGTAAACTGTAATTTTAATTAAAAATAGCGTGATAACTTATTTTGATTTTTTTATTAGAATTATATTTACTAATTGAAAAATATATTTGGAGCTTTATTTACAATACTATAATTGAACTTTTTTTAATAATATCAAAATATTGAAATTTTTTATTCTTTATTATTTATTTGTTTATTGATATTACAAAATTACTATTTAAATGATTTAGAATAAACATTTAGTCGTCTGATTTAATTTGATTTTAGGTTGTTTTTAATTGAAAAAAAATGAATTTAATTTGGATAAAACATATGTAACTTTCAAGTTTAGATTATATTGAGAGTATTCAAGCATATATTAATTTTTACAGTGATCATTAATTTATAGAATATTATCAAAATTTGTATTACATCAATATATTTTGGACTATGATATATTGCTATTAATATATTAAATGCAACATAAATTAACTAATAATTTATCAGAATATCATATATATAAAATTGAGGATTTTTCCTCCCACTTTCATGTTGTCACGTCAACGGGGAGGGAAAATCCCCTTAATCTTCCTTTCACACCGATCAGCCCCTTAGCATTCCTTTCAGGTAAGCCTTAATGTCAATTTTTTTTTTCAAATTCACCCCTTCTTCCTTCATATTCGTCTTCCTCTTGCCGCGTCACTCTTCCTCTTCAGACCCGACCAAACAGATCATCTTTTGTTCGAATTGTTCGTATACCACTTTTGAATCGAGGTTACGTTCTTCAGGAGCTTCGTCCTAGGATCCTGATGGCATGCCTGTGTTTCTCGGTCAAAACAGAGAGTGGGTTTAAGGAAGTGAAAGGCGATTGATTTGTGAGATCGATGGAGAGAATGGTGACTAAGCACCGTTGAGGCGTGGCTGTTGATCGGTCGATTTTTCCGATTTCCGGTGGCTCATGCCTTGTCGAGCAAGAGCGTTGCACAGGGAAACAAGTTAGAAAGCCCCTTTTTTTCTCAAATTCTTTTTTAAATTGAGGCTTCCACTTCTTCCGATTGTCCGATGAAGCCTTTCTAACTTCTTGCCTTTTCGAATGTTCTTTCATCTTACAGTCTTTTTGAAGGTTTGGTTGCTCTATACGGGGTTTGAGGAAGTTGAAGGCGATTGCTTTGGGAGCCCGATGGAGATAAGGTTGACTAAGCAAAGCGGGGGTTTTCCTCAATCAGACCTAGAAACGCCTTCCTCCCACTGCCACAACAGCCGGTTCCTCCTACCTCCTCCACCACACTAAAGGGGATTCTGGTTATGTAGTACATATTTCACCAAAAATTCGGTTATGAGCTTTTCCGTCGATAACAAATCGTACACTATCAATGTCATCTGTCTATCTACCTTTATTATATTACCTAATCAATTTCTATGTTTTGTTTTCTCGGGTATATTCTGCAGAAGGCGAGAAGTATTATGAGGATATATTCGTGGTTGATAAATTGGACACCATTTTAACGATCTCATCTTACGGTTTTATTTTTTTTAACTACCTTAGAGTGTTGTAAGTTTCTGGGAAAGATTTAGCTAAATTGGACACCATTCCAGGATGCGATTTCCGAACTTCCAACTGTAAGTCTCGAGCTGCAATGCACGACATGCCGATTAGCTAAACAATGGTATCTATGTCCATCTGTTCATATTTGGTTTTCAGATTGGTTTGTTAATCTTCTGGGATTAATTCGGTGCAGTATCCAGTGCTTTTACTTACGGGATATATCAGGTTGGAAAGGGCAACAAACATCGCAGGTGAGAATCCGATGTTGAATCATTTCGCTTTTTGTTTGTTACGAGATAAGTTGGGTTTGGATATTACCTTGGTTTTCAGGTATCAAGGACTATTCGTAATTGTTGTTTTAAAGCAGAGAATCAGCTCCAACTGCTTTTGATATGTGAGTTTCTTTTGCCGCACTTCTTCTACCAGTCGCTGGCAGCAAGGTGAAAATAGACTTCAATTTAGATCGACTACTGTTGTAAAAATGTTTCATATTTTTCCTTCTGCGAGAATCAATTTGACCTCTTTCAAGATATACAATGAACAAGATATCTTAAAAATGCCGCTTGAACTGAGAAGTGCGCTTTCTATTGAGCGAGAACCAGTAACCGATTACTGTGATTTTGGTGACACTAATTACTGTGATTTTAGTTGTTCATTTTCTTACTTAATCGTTGTATTAGTGCTTCAGAGCTTACCACCTCATCAAAGCTCTTTGGGTTGTTTTTTAGGGGTAATATTTTCATGGGTTTTATTTGATTTAGTCTGTGATCTAATTTGATATTGGATTGTTAATGTTATGAAATTTTTTTATTTAGGTTGTGATCTGACTTGATATTGGATTGTTAATGTTATGAAATTTGTTTCTTTAGATAGTTTAATTGAATTGAATGTTAAATGTTGTAGCCTTTGTTTTTGTAGGGTTATTGTTATTTTGGTTTGCATTTGGTTTTTAATCGAATACCAATTTAGGTGGTTGCACGAAGCAATATATGTCAAAAGGAGAACAATGCCTGGTGGACTCATCGAACTTTCAGGTCTGAAAAATGAACGTTGTCCTTCCTTGGTTTTTTTTCTCTATTTTGTGACTCGATGCTTCTGGAACCGGTTACAGGTATGCTAGATTCGTGCAGTAAGGCTCTCACTAAAGGCAGATTATGAAGTAACATGGGACAAAGGCAATGTTTTCAGACCCTTAAAAATCCAGCTAAAAGAAAAGCCTGGTAGGGTTTTGGATCACATAGGCAATCAATACAAAAACGAGGCTTTTAGACGTGAACCATTTGTTCCCGAGTACAACGGAATGACACGCAAAAGAGCTTTTGGTTTCTGGGTTTGTCTTGTATGGATTTAGGTGTTCTTGAAATCTTTAGTGATGGTGTCAGCCACGACATTTAAATTTGCGTAGTGCTTAATAGAAAATTAATCTATTAGGTGTATTATGAAATGGGTTTTACATCACTTCTAATTGTATCTATAATTAACATAATGTTATATATTATAAATAAAAAGACTCTATTACAATTTTTACATTATTATATTATGATTTGTATTATGAAATACAATTTGGTCTTAAATTGTACAACAATGTTCGAACATAATTCTTCATCAATCTCTATATTATAAATATTGGACCGCAATCTCAGATGTGATCGATGATGTTTCTAATCCAAGACACAATAATAGGGTGGACACAAGTCAGGTATCTGAAAATTTTAAGCTATCTGAATTCGAACGAATAGTGTGTTTTATACTCGAATTTGTGTTTTATTTAATATTATAGTCTATATTAGTTTGGGGCTGGATCTGGTTTGAGTTTAGATATTCAACTCATATCAAACCTAGCAATATCTATCTTCATTGAATTTTTTTATTCTTTTTACGTTTATATGTTTTAATTAAGTTTTACCATAAATATCTCGCATAAATATTTGACTATCTATAAGTAGTGAAAACTGAATCACATATCTAACAGTTAACGTATATTAATTAAACTTTGAAAAAAATCCAAATGCGCTATAATAATCAATAAATTAATTATATAAAATTACATTGATCCATTATTTTAAAATTAAATAAATTATCATATGCAAATAAAATCGAAATTAATTCATGACAAGGAAGCATGTCATAACACTAGCAAATCTATATTATGACACGAGTTTTTTGAAATGTTCTTTCACATGATGTCTTGTATCATCTTCCTGTCACTTCCTACATTTTAAACCTTTAGATTCAATTTTCATCTACGAGCATTGTTCCTTTCAATCATGGTTTGACTAATATCTTATATTTTTTTCAATTGCAATTGGAATACTGAGAACAAGTTAGAAAAAAAGTGGCTGCAGAAACTTTATAAGAAGCCAGAGGAAAGTGTTGAAAACAAGAGAAAGAGAGAAGCTACCTTCATCCATCATGATATTTGTTCTTTTTTTTTCCTCAAGTAGTCACATCTCTTATTTCTATCACATAACAACGATCTTAACACGAGATGTGATAATGGTTGTTGCATGAACTCATAAAACATGACTCAAACAAATCTTATGAGGAAGAGAGTGAAGATAAGAGCTTTTATGGATTAAAAAAAATAGAAAACAACAATTTTAGAATCCATTAGACGAACATATATAATTATAATGAGACTTTGTGTTCCTCTTTATTATTCTCTTATGTGATATTTTATATTGTTATATTGTTCATGTTATACATATATTTTTATTTTGCTTCTTGAAATAAATAAACAAATTCCATAGGCAAAGAGATTGTGATCGTTTAATAAGTTCTACAAAGTCAAATCATTATACTTTTATGTGATGATATGTTCATTTTGTTACTAATTTTATGTCTAACTTATTAAAATGTATAAATTATCCAAAACATACAATCACTTTCTCCAATAAATTACATTTAGTATTAGTTTACAATACATTATATAAATATATTTTTAAAATTTTTACATCGAAAATAATAACATTGTATTTGTATTGGCCAATTTTTATATCAAATCTTATGATAATGTTTGAATTTACGATATTATGCACAACATTTTAAAAATACAATTTAATTATCACAAAATCGTGCAACGCGTTGGTATCACCTCGTATCTTTAGTAATCTAATCATAAAATACTTTAAAAATCTTTAGACACTAATCTAAGAGTTGAAGATCAGTTAAGGCACATATGGATTGGTTCATAATTAGTCGACGTCTAACTATTTTTTTCTAATTCTTACCATCAAATTTTTTTTTTTTAAATTATTTTCAGATTTAAGGTACCAAAATAATAAATGTATTGTTACAAATTGATTCTAGTTTAATATTTTCTTTAAATATCAAAATAATATTATTTTGTAAAAAAATTAAAATAAATTTCATTTACAAATTGATATCTATTCGAGGCAAAATATCAAGGATGTTCTCTTAGAGCTTCATTGCTTCACATATACCCTCCAAAACTTAAAGATTAAAAAGAAAAAAGAAAGAAAAACAGTCTATTCCCCCTTTAAAAATCATGCTTTAGTCCTATTGCCCCCTCGATTTTGATCCTCATCCTATTCCCCCCTCGATTTTCAATTTTCATCATATTCCCCCCTTGAAAATCATGTTTAGGTCATATTTCCCCCTCGATTTTGACCTCATCCTATTCCCCCCTCAATTATCAAAAATCTGCCTAAAACTCCCTCCAATTTTGACCAAATTTTGACCCAAATTTGACCCAATTTTGATTTTAATTTTGACTTTAATTTTGATTTTAATTTTAATGTTGATTTTAATTTTTATTTTAATTTTGAATTTCATTTTAATTTTAATTTTGATTTTAATTTTGATTTTAATTTTGATTTAAATTTTAATTTTAATAAATCAAGTTAATTATTCAATTTAATCGACTTACTTGATTTGATTTCGAATAAAATTATGTACGATTTTTTACTTGAAACCAATTTTAACCCAAAATCGAATCCAATTTTGACTCAATTTTAACCAAAAACCGATCCAATTTTGATCCAAATTAAGATATCAATTTTGACTCGATTTAATCCGAATTTTTACTTAATTTTGACCTGATAAAATTAAGTATGGTTTTTACTTAATCCATAATTTTAACTCAATTTTGATTTTAATTTTGATTGTAATTTTAATTTTGACCCAATTTGTACTTAATTTTGACCCAATTTGTACTTAATTTTAAACCCAAAATTTTACTTAATTTTAACCCAAAATCGACCCTAATTTTGACTCAATTTTAACCCAAAATCGATCCAATTTTAACCCAAATTATGATCTCAATTTTGCCTCGATTTAATCCTAATTAATCCGAATGAAGTATAAATTGAAAATCCGATTTAATCCGAATTAAGTATTAATTGAAAATTCGATTTAATCCAAATTAAGTATAAATTGGGATTAAATCGAGTCCAAATTGAGTCAAAACTATGTAAAATTTGATTTTAATTT
This sequence comes from Gynandropsis gynandra, assembly GCA_036759665.1. Taxonomy (NCBI): domain Eukaryota; kingdom Viridiplantae; phylum Streptophyta; class Magnoliopsida; order Brassicales; family Cleomaceae; genus Gynandropsis; species Gynandropsis gynandra. The sequence continues at coordinate 2,897,737 of CM071873.1, read as the reverse complement.
TGATCAAATTTTAATTTTAATTTTGATACAAATATGACTCAATTTTGACCTAGTTTTGACTCAATTTTGACTCGATTTAATCCCAATTTATACTTAATTTTGACCAAAATTTGTACTTAATTTTAACTCGAATTTTAACAATAAATCAAGTTAATTATTCAATTTAATCAACTTACTTGATTTAATCGATTTTAACCCAAAATCAATTCGGATTAAATCGAGTCAAAATTGAGATCATAATTTGGGTTAAAATTGGATCGGTTTTGGGTTAAAATTGAGTCAAAATTGAGATCGACTTTGGGTTAAAATTAAGTAAAATTTTGGATTAAAATTAAGTAAACTTGAGTCAAAATTGGGGTCGATTTGGGTTAAAATTACGGATTAAGTAAAAACTGTACTTAATTTTATCGGGTCAAAATTAAGTAAAATTCGGATTAAATCGAGTCAAAATTGATATCTTAATTTGAGTCAAAATTAGATTGGTTTTGGGTTAAAATTGGTTTCAAGTAAAAATCGTACTTAATTTTATTCGAAATCAAATCAAGTAAATCGATTAAATTGAATAATTAACTTGATTTATTGTTAAAATTGGAGTTAAAATTAACGGGATGTTAACGGATATCTTCCGTTGGTGTTCTCAGTTGAAAGCCCGTTAGAACACAGAAAATATATTCCAACGGACATCCGTTGCAAATTGTAACGGATGGGGAATAGGTTGTTTTTCCAAAAAAAGAAAGAAAAAGGAGAAAAGACAAATGTGTCATTATTTTTTGCACATGAAAACACATACGATCTGGCATTTTTTCGATACGAAACCTATTTCAAACTTGAGAATAGGAAGGGAGATGTGATTTCAAAGTTGAGAGCAAGAAGCGAGAGACGATTTCAAAGTTGAGAACAAGGATCGAGTTCCAAGTAAGAGAGCACGAGTCAATCTTCACTGACGTGTGTGGGTGGATCGATTTCTAGGATTTTACATTGCAGTTGAAATACATTATGGATAATTAGGTTTTTGAAAATGAAATTGTTTGTTGATTTCAAATAGGTGCGAATCTCGGTGAATCGCTCGAGTCGGAGAGGGTCATGAGTCTCAGTGAGTCGCTTCAGTCGATGGTGGTCACGAGTCTCAGTGAGTCGTTTGAGACTCATGACCTTCTTCAACTCAAGAGACTCATTGGATCGCAAGGGTCGCTTGAAACTCACGATCCTCTTTAACTCAAGAGATTCATTGTGTCGCAAGGATCGTTTGAGTCGCAAGGGTCGTTTGAGACTCATTATCTCTCTTCGACTCAATAGATCCATTGGGTCGCTTGAGTCGCAAGAATTGCTTGAGTCATTAGAGTCACTTGAGTCGCAAAAGTCGTTTGACTAGCTAAGATCGTCTGAGTCGCAAAAATCGTTTAAAAGATAAAAAACAATATGAAATTGTCAATATAATAAAAGTAAAATTGAAGTTTTTTTTTTAAGAAAATGATAAGATTGAAACTTTAATAATATACCAAATATATTTTCGATTTTATTCTTGTAGTCTATGAATGAGCATCGCTACAAAACTAGGCGGAGAGTTCAGAAACCTAATATATATATATATATATATATATCGTGTGTATGTATTGTTTCTTTTAATTTGAAAGGTGAGATAATATGGGCTTTAGAATGGTCCAATATAAGAAACAAAGCAAGCACCATAAGTAATAAATGAGCCTCTAAACTGTGCAATTGGCTCTCTCTCAAGGCCCACTATTGGCTCAACTGGATGGGTTTCTTCGGATACCTAAGTCATAAATTAGGGTTTTCTTACGATGGAAAATAGAATGATGGTACAATCCAAAAAATGTTTTTCAAATATTAGTTTTTTTAAATTTTTTTGTTTGGTTTTAGTTACTTGTTTAGTTCTAAACGTGATTTTTTAAAATAATTTTATTTGCTCATATTTTTTATTTTAAACATATTAATAAATATATTTCTCGTAATCCCCAAATGTTTTTAAAAAATAATAGATTTAAGACTAATTTGATCCTAATGCATAAGATTATCATTTTTCTTGCTTATACATACTAAGTAATTATTAGCATTATGTATAAAAAAATTATATCTATGAGAATTTTAACTTTATCTTTCTTACCCTTCATTCCTCTTCTTTTTTTATCTATTTTTTATTTTATTTTGTTTACATATACTTTTATTTTTTCTTACCATTAAATTTTAATTTGCCCAAATTTAATCAAATGTAATGTATATTTGATTTAATATTTAAATTTATATTTATTAGAATATCAACTTACTTTTTATTTATTATGATTTAAAAAGAGATTTCAAGATGTTTGAATGTTTTTTAGTAGTATAAACATAAAAAATATGATGATTGTTATTGTTTATTAAGAACAAAAGCTTTTTTAGTAGTGAAATACATAATATTATTACAACAATTGAAATGTTGATATCATTATTTTTTGCAATAAATATTGTGAAAATAATTTTGTGAATCGGTATCTATTTTTCTGTAATTGTTTAATTGAAAAAAATTATATTAGACAATAAATTAATATTTTTATGATAAATTTTAATGTATAAATATTTTTAGAATATATCAATAAAAAATATTATTTATCAATGTTATATTTTAATAATTTTTTATCTAATTATATACTGTCTAAAATCCAAAATTATTCTACATTTACATACAACATTCCAAATACGAATACTTATACTGATTTTGAAACACTAGATATCAACTGAATGATTAAATAAATACTAAATAGATATTTATAAATTAATCTATAAATTTATTAAAATAATTAGAGCAGCTATAATTGTAATCATTATTGAAAACGTTAAATCGAAGTAAAGAGAGAACTTTTAACAAAACAAAAAAACTCGACCTTCAAACATGTGAAATTGGGTGGAGGGAGTTAAGTTTTAAGAAATTTTCTCAAACATTTTGATATCCATTTCAATTTCTTGTTGTGTTCTTAGAATTAACTTTAGACAAAATCAAAAGAGTTAAACCAATAAAAAGTATGAATGGGAAAACATTTTTACACACCCTTTTACCAATTATCCTACCAATAAAAGATAATAACAGCAAGTTATACGGCCAAACAAACAAGGAGACAAGTATAATTTGTTCCACTAAGTGGCACTCAATTAAACCTCGGTTGTTATATTTCTTTGTATATCCTTATCACTAAGACGGCTTATGAAATCAAAATTAACTAGCTTTTTCCTCCTTAAACAAAACAAATATTAAATATTTAGGGGAAATTATAATAAACAATAAATTATTGAATGAAATATTGATTTCGATACAAAACTCCAACGGATAACATTGATGCACATGGCTACCAAATCAATATTAAAATTTTAGAAATTAAAGGTATCAATTTATATACAAAAGAATAAGTTCATATTCGATTCCATTAGTTTGGAGATTTTAAATTCTTATTTCTATAATACTTTGGAGGATTCCGACAGTTTTTAAAGCTGAATGAACAACCGTGCTAACTATTATTTTATTTAGTTATTTTTAACATTTAGTAAATTAATTTATATGAGTTATAGAGTAGACTAGGTTCATTTGATGGCAAGATCACAACAAATTTGATGAGATTCACATGATAATTCTAACTATGATAAAGAATATAAATATCCACATTATCACGTCTAAAAACTTGGAAATTAATTTGGACCTTTAGATATTTTCATTATCATAACCTACAAAAGATTTAAATATATATAATGCTTTAAGAATTATTCGATGGATTAGTATATAAGTGTTAAAATCAGTCTTTTTATTTGTAACGTTAGAGAATTTATAGATTGTAGAACCTATATAATATACTTCAAATTATGGGTGGGCAAATTATTTTGAGGTATTCGTTCTAATCCGAAATCCGTCCCGAATCCTCGAAAATGTATTTGAATCTACGAACTCGAGTTCGGATAATGAAATCTCATTACCCACGGAATCGGGTTCAGGTTCGAATTTTTTTATCTATGCGGCGGGTATCCGAGTACAAATATACAAAATATTTAAATATATCATATTATTTATGAAACTCTCATTAGTTTTTTAGGACCATTTCCTTACATTCTCTCTCTTTCAGTATCCTCTTGCGGCCGCCTCTCCCTCCAATGGCCGCCTCTCGTCTCCAACCCGTGCGGTTGCTTCTCTATCTCACACGTCGCCTCTGTCTCCTCTCGTGCGGCCGCTTCTCACCTCCATTGCTTCTTATCTCCATCACCTCGCGTCTCCTTCTCGTGTAAAGCCCATGAATTTATAAGTATATGAGCTGTATAAGTGACTAGAGATGATCTAGGGAATTGACGTCGACCAAGTGTTGGGGTCGGAGAACGTCGATATTTGGGTTCGGTGTTTAAACCGAGTGAATATCTTGTTAGTGTGCTCGATCGGGTGGTTTCACACTCGAACCTTCGGAAGAAGGCGTGTGCGAGCGCGTTGGTGAGAGTTGTCACGTGAGGAGTATCGGGTCGATGACGTTAGTATTGCGACACTTGGATCTGGGCCGGCGTCATACCGTGTTGGGGTTGTGGTAACGACCTTGCGAGATTTTCAGTGTAGTGTACTGATAGCTGGGGTACGTTGTGACCTTGCGAGATTTTCAGTGTAGTGTACTGATAGCTGGGGTACGTTGTGACCTTGCGAGATTTTCAGTGTAGTGTACTGATAGCTGGGGTACGTTGTGACCTTGCGAGATTTTCAGTGTGTACTGATAGCTGGGGTACGTTGTGACCTTGCGAGATTTTCAGTGTGTACTGATAGCTGGGGTACGTTGTGACCTTGCGAGATTTTCAGTGTGTACTGATAGCTGGGGTACGTTGTGACCTTGCGAGATTTTCAGTGTGTACTGATAGCTGGGGTACGTTGTGACCTTGCGAGATTTTCAGTGTGTACTGATAGCTGGGGTACGTTGTGACCTTGCGAGATTTTCAGTGTGTACTGATAGCTGGGGTACGTTGTGACCTTGCGAGATTTTCAGTGTGGTGTACTGATAGCTGGGGTACGTTGTGACCTTGCGAGATTTTCAGTGTGGTGTACTGATAGCTGGGGTACGTTGTGACCTTGCGAGATTTTCAGTGTGGTGTACTGATAGCTGGGGTACGTTGTGACCTTGCGAGATTTTCAGTGTAGTGTACTGATAGCTGGGGTCCGTTGCGACCTTGCGAGATTTTCAGTATGCTAGGGTCTTTTGGACTTCACGAGCATATGCCTGAGCTAGAGTCATGTGGACTCTGTGCGTTATGATCCAGTGTGGTACTAGTCTTAGACTTTAGATACTCAGTCGGGTTGGGTAGAGTTATCTGTATATCTTTAGTTTAGACTTAGGATATATCATTATTTTATGATATTCAGTTCGAGCGGGAGAATACGTGGCACAGAGTACGTACAGGTATTGATCTCACTGAGTGCGTATGTCGTACTCACCCAATTTTTGGGCTGTCGTGGATGGACAGGATATGGCGAGGAGAAAAAGTAACGAGGTTGAGCAGCAACATGAAGGTTCACAGCGGACTGATGGGAGAGGCGTGCACGAGGTCTCGATGAGTTTTATTTTGCATTTCGTATTTATTATTTCATTACGTGACTCTGGTCTTTACGTATTTGTTTTGCTATTTGGTCCGGACCACTCTTATTTCAGAATAAATCATTTATATTTATTTTATAAATGCGTTTGAGCGATGACACGTGTAGCCACCTCTTGGAGGTGATGGTGGACACTCCTAGTCCCGAGGTTGTCGCGGGATGGGGGTGTTACATTCTCCATCTCACGCGACGCGACTAATTCTCGCCTCATTTTGGTGCGGCTGCTTCTCGCATTGCATCCATCTCGCCTCTGTCGTTTCGTCTCTCCGAATTACCACTGGAATCGTCGTCGCCAGAGATGTTAGCTCCTATCTCTCTGCCAATTGATCCGCCATTTCTGCTTCTTCGTCTATCTGACATGGCTGTTTCAACTCTGAATCAGGTGATAAAGAAGGCAAATGTGTTATTGAACATGAGAGAGAAGAGTTTGATGACGAGATCATGTACTCGTGGATACTCGGCGTATTGACCGGATATCCGAGACTATCGGATATCCGAACTCCATGGATTCGAGTTAGGGTAAAAAAGTGTTTATCCATCCGGATTCGTATTTGGATTCAGATACTTAAAAAATCTGGATACTCGACTCGTACTCACCCTACTTTAAACCTACTTAACTAACAAGTGAATTATTTTGTTACATTAAACTCCTTTAAATTTATTTTAATTAAGTTAAAATATGATCCGAAAAATTTTAATTAGCGAGATTTATGAAACAATATACATTGCTATTGAATTTTATTTTATATAAATATTTTATGTATTAATTGAACTATATATCCATTAAGTTTTGAACAAATTTTCTAAAAAAAGCCATTAAATTAAACATTAATATTATAAATATAAACACACGCCCACAATCATCACACACAGAGACATACGCGTGCACAAGCCGATGAAAATGACATAAACTAATCGAGTATGATTAATTAGAAAAATCAAGACGTAATAATTATGATTAATAATTAAAAAGGTGAAGAATGTAAGCGTGTGACATTCGAAAAATTTGTGTTTTTCTTTTTATATGCATGTCTTTTTCATTAAGAACATTTTGATTATTTTTTTTCTTGGCAAAGTGCCTGCAAATAATCATTAAAACTAGGCATTAATTTTAGAATTAAACTATTAAGTTATAAAGCAAATTGATATGCATGAATCTGTCCTAACCTTTTTTATATCATATTTAGTTATATTCCATATATTACATCGAAAATATATAAATTTTTAAAAAAGTTGTAGACTTTTTGCCTTTTGGCTCTTCTTGTCATGGCTAATCATGCAAGTGCGGGACACATCAGATGCACTTCAAGCAAATTTATTATTTAAAACTAATTAACAAATCTAATTTACTTCTATTTTTTCTGTATTAATATAAAAATAAAAATAACATAAGATATTTTTTGTGATAATAAAATAAAAACTTGCGCCGTTTATTTGGGACATTTTGCACCAACCCCGAATGCTATTATTATTAATTGACGAAATTATGCCGATGTTCTCATCAAAGACAAACACGAGCGCCGTCTGGATGAAAAATCATAAATTCACTATTATTTCAATTATGGCACAGAAAATTCATTATATATACATATATGAAATTTTCAGAATATTGTAAGCAGATTTAGATCTATGTGCTAAAACGATTGTAAAATCTATATATATATTTAAAATTATTTTAAATTTTAAAATTTATGAACTGGACCTTGTAATTTTCCGCAAAATCAGATGCACCGGTGAACGTAAATTATCAATTTTTTTTGAAGTTTTTTTATCTCTTTTCTTAATTTAAAAATACTCATACACCTGTATTATTATTATTATACATATTATAATTACTAATGTAATAGTATATGTTTTTTTTAAGTTACTCCTTATTTTCTGGTTCATTGAATATTGCAACAAGTGACCAGCAAAGGTAACCGGCCAAACCCATAAATCTCGACTTCAATATGTCACCCTTCTGAGTAAACTCCAACTCAACTCTGTACACTTAAATTATAAATAAAAAAATCTAATTTATATATATTATTAATTTATAGAAAATGAGATTTATTTAATCAATATATATATACATACATAGAAAATGAGAATTAATCAATCAATTAATATATTTTTATGTCATGAAAAATACATATAAGATGGATACTCACGTACACACTGACTACTTACTATATGTATATATGTATGTATAGAGTCCGTACAATGGAAAACAGAGCAGGACCACATAGCAAAGATTTTTCATCAGAAAGCTTAAGACTTTCAAAATCTCCTCTCAGGACCACACAGATTTTGCTAGGGTTTTCCTTTTCTTTTTTATCGTCTTGAAACCTCGTATGGACAAATCCTAGATTCTAAACTAAAAAAAGACTTGTTTTGTTAAATAATTAACTCCCATGAATATCTTAAAAAATTCATATGATATAAAACCTATTTAAAAAAATCATATACTATACTAATATATTCTCCGAATTGGTTACGTCGATGTTTGTTATTTATATATTTATCAAATGTTAACAATTTAAGCATATAAGTTGTCTCATAAATATCTTTTTTTTTTTAAATTGATCGATATTTTTTGAACTCTGATATTTATATTTGATTATAAAACTTGGATGATGAATTTTTTTACGGTTTACAATTTTCATCTAAGCTTATTATATAAAATGATAGAAAATAATATATATATGGCTCCCCACAAATTACATACCATTAATTTTTTCTAGTGCTAAATTTAAAGCACCTGAAATGATAGTAACAATGTCTACAGTTGAATTATCATCCTCGAGTTTCACTTATTTACGACTAAGATTAATTAAACCAACCATATTAGATGTATTAGATTATTAAATCAATTAAAAATAAATTATAATCGATGTATATCATTTGCAATTCTGTTTTAAACTCCAGGAATGTATATACATAATCCGTTGTTGTTACGTGTGTGTACATAAATATGAGTAAAATAAGGAAAAACAGAAATAGATATTTATACAATGTTTATATATATATACACGAATACAATGGACTTGTCAGGAGCTCTGAGAAAACATAAGTAAAAGACAAAACAGCTGGGAGTTCTTAAAGACATGTAATACCCAGTTGCATCATATCAGTCACAATCATTATCGCATACAAAGAATCTCCACCGCTGCATTGTTTTTCTTTTTAATTTATTTTATATAAATTATACAACATGTAATTTTTATTTTTTAATTCGATTTTAAATTTAGAATATGTTTATCTTAATCGAAATAAAAAACGTAATAGATTGTTAAATATCCTTTTAAAATATGAGACACTACAAAAACGGTAACATTTTTTAATTTGAGGGTAAATAAAATAAAAATAACGGACAAAAAATAGGATATACGTGAACAGAAACTAGCAGCTGTTGAAGTCAGCAGTATTAAATATCTTTTGTGGATAAAGGGAAACATAAACTTAACAAAAATGAATATTAAATGAATATTAAAGCCATGTATTTAAAAACAAAAACATGAAAATATAGTTGGAACCAATTAATATAAATACATTTTTTCGTAAGATCACCATCAATTAAATCTTTTTAAAATAAATAATTAAAATATTACAAAAATATATATTTGTGATAATATTGGATTAGTAAGAATTCTATTATAAATTGGAAACTTTTATTTCTTCAGGATATTACGAGAAAATATATATTTGTAATATTATTGGGTTATTAATAGTTATAGAGTAAGTTGAAAACTTTTCTATATTTACGAGATTGAATTATTTATATATTTTGAAGTGATTAACGGAAAAATCAACATCGTTTTGAAAGACTTATCATGATATTAGAGCAAGAATCTAAGGTTCTAAAGTTTTTGTTAAGTCATATTGTCTTGTTTTTTTCTTCAATCGATCCTTTTGTCCTCTATTTTAAAATTGAATATTTTTTTCTCTACTACACTTCATTCTGGGTATCGTATTATTCGATCATGTCTAGTTTTACTATTGATTCTACTCCTATTGTTACTGTGACTGCTTACGTAAGAGATGATAGATTCTCCGTTCAATCTACATATTGCTGACCATCCTGGTATGATCCTATCTATCATTGAACTGACAAATGATAATTACGATCGTTGGGCTGAGGCGATGCGTAATGCTCTTTTTCGAGAAAAGAAACTATCTTTGTTGGATGGGGATGTGTCTGTCAGGATCACCGGAGTATGATGATTGGTGGGCCTGCAACTCGATGCTCATGGCGCAGATCATGAACACAATCTCACCAACCCTTCGATTTTCTTTTGTTTATGCCTTTACCGCGAAGGAACTATGGGACAATATCTGGAGAAGGATGTCCTTGGCAAACGATTCTCGTGTGTATCAATTGCGTTACTCGATTGCTACCTGTCGCCAGGATACCCTTCTGGTGTGTGACTATTTCAGGAAATTCCAGATTCTTTGGCAAGAATTAGACAACTACAAGCCTCCGAAATCATGTAAATTTGGAGTGCTTACTGCTGAACTTGCTCGAGACCGCGAAGAAGAGAAATTGTATCAATTTATCATGTGCCTTGACACCTCTAAGTTTGGTCATATACGAAAGAAAATTTTGGCCATGAAACTTCTACCTGATTTGGACTCTACATACGCCATTGGTTTTGAAGCTGAGAGGCAGTATGTTGTTCTTCACACACAAGAAGAACGTCCACTTGCTATGAGTTTTGCAGTTCAGTTTGTACCGAGCAACATACAAACCTACACTAAACTACGAGATCCATTCTTGACCTGCACTCACTATGATCGGGTTGGACGCCTCATGGAGACGTGTTTCATTATTCATGGCTATCTAGATTGATGGGAGGATACCAAACACAGAAATCATGGTCGAGGATGTGGTGGTAGTTCTTCGGGGTCTCGGGGTTGAAAGTCCTCAAACACTCATGGATGGGGTCGCTCCATGGTAAATTTTGCGATTGCATCATCCGTAACTACTAGTTCAACATCCGATAATTTGCCTACCTCCACGGATGCGAGCATAATCCCAGACTTGGACATCGACCAATATCATGCCCTCATGACTCTCTTGAGTGCTCAACAACAAACCACCGATCGAACTTCTGGTAACAAAAACGTAATCGAATTTATTATTGATTATGGAGCCTCACATCATATGATAGGGGAGACTTTGCTCTTTTGACTAACGTTAAGAATATGATTCCACACTCATTTGATCTTCTTAATGGCTCCCACATAACCGCGGATAAGATCGAAGACATTGCCATCACTGATAACCTTGTTCTTCGAGAAGTCTTATTTATTTCATCTCTCACATGCACGTTTATCCATGTGCCTAAATTGGTGCAACATCTTTTGTGTTTTATCACGTTTTCTTATAAACTCTATGTTATATAGGACCGTTCTACGAAAATCCTGATTGGGGCGGAGGAAAAAGGTGACAGGGAATTCAAGTTTCGCAGGGTCCCTCTAGCAATTGTTTTTGTCGTTTCATCTACTAATAAAAGTGACATCTCGCATCATCATTTTGGTTATCCTTCTTTAAAAGTTTATCGCATTTGCTTTGCATTATTGATTTTGGACCCGCTGTTGTCTAAAGAGACACAGTGTGATATGTTTTATTACTAAACAAATAAAGAATATTTTTTATGATAGTATTAATAAAGCTGAGGAACCATTTTATTTGATTCACTATGATGTGTGGGGACTGTATCCAACTCCAACTCGAAATGGAGAACGTTTCTGTCTAATGGTAGTTTATGCTTTTACTCGAGCCACCTGGATTTTCTTTTTGAGCAATAGATCTGAGGTTGCTAATATTCTACAGAATTTTTGTGCAATGATCCTACATCAGTTTTCTCATGTAGTGAAAGTTGTACGTACAGACCACGAGATACAGTTTCTCCCTCTTCGCACATATTTCTCTATGCAAGGTATACCACACCAAACTTTTTGTGTTGATACTCCAAAACAAAATAGACGCGTGGAGCAGAAGCATCATCATCTATTGAATGTGGCTCGTGCACTACAGTTTAAGTCATCTCTACCTATCAAATACTGGGGAGATTGTGTTTTTACTAAAACTTTTCTCATTAGTCAGATTTTCTCGAAACTTCTCCATAGTAAAAATCCTTATGAGTTTCTCTTTAATAAGACGTCGTCAAACTCACAGTTACGAGTTCTCGGATGCTTATGCCATGTTCATACCAAGTCACATGTCACTAAACTGAGCGGAAATGTGTATTTCTTGGATATCCTAATGGGAAGAAGGCATGGCGAGTGATGGACTTTGATACTTATGATTGCTTCAATTCTAGAGACATAGTTTTTGACGAGGAATCATTTCCTCTCAAGGATAGTTCCTCAGGACCGCAGGCCAAGCACACAGATTCTTCTGCTCTACATGATGCCTTTATACTTCATCTCGATGATTTCTCGAGTTTCTACAGTGTGCAAACGGTCTGCGACAAGGGAAAGCACTGCTGCTATATCCTCTTGGGTGCCTGTAGCTCAGCCTTTTAGGAATTCTGACAGTGTACCAAAGAGGCCCTTGACTTTTGGTCTCGAGGATTCGATATCAGCTGCAGACACGATTGAGAATGAATTTTTGGGTTATGTGCATCAATCAATCAACCCTCTATCCGACCTGGCCCCTATGTTACATAGATATCACAAATCCATATCTCGCTCACTCATCTATTTCACCCAAATCGACAGGATCTTCAGGTACGTCCCCATATCCACTAGCTAACTACATCTCTTATGATCGGTTCTCTTCTTACCATCAAGCTTTCTTAGGAGATATTATAGATGTACACGAGTTAGGAACTTACAATGAGGCCAAGAGTAATCCTAAATGGTGTGTTGCGATGGATGATGAATTATATGATGTACACTAATAAAACTTAGACATTGGTCGCTTTATCGCTAGACAAGAAATATATTGGGTGTAAATAGATGTACAAGATTAAGCGCAACGCAGAAGATACTATTAAACGTTATAAAGTGTATCTCGTCGTCCTTGGCAATCATAAAAAAGTCAGGCTTAACTATAATAAAACTTTTGCTCATGTGGTAAAAATGACTACCATGCGTACATTTCTAGTAGTTGCAGCTATACGTGGTTAGGAGGTGCATCATATGGAAATCCACAATGCATTTTCTTATGATGATTTAGAGGAAGAGGCTTATATGCGAGTTCCACTGAGCTACACCACTACCGATTCTTCTAAAGTCTTTCGGCTTCAGAATTATATGGACTCCATCAGGCTCCTCGGTGTTGGTTTTAGAAGTTGACTCAAGCACGCATTTGGTTTGGTTTCTCCCGATCATACTTTGATTACTCACTTTTCACATTTATTCGTGGCAATATGTGTTTATATATCATTATTTATGTTGATGATCTTCTCGTCGAGGCAACATTGCAGAGGCTATACAGACGTTCAAGGATTACTTAAGCTCGTTTTTTCATATGAAAGATGTTGGTGAATTGAAATAATTCTTTGAGGTAGCTCGGAGTAAGGATGGAATTATTTTAACACAACGAAATTATGTGCTTGACATCACTGAGGAATATGGCTTGAGTGGAGCTAAGCCAACGACGCTACCTATAGATAAAAATCATCGACTAGCCTCATCCTCGACTCCTTTATTGGATGACCCGGAGAAATATCATTGTTTAGTGGGTTGACTTATTTACCTTTTTATGAAGCGCCTAAAACTATCTTACGTTGTTCATATTCTAGTATAATTCATGCATGCTCCACACATTGATCATTGGGAAGCCGCCTTGCGTGTTCACTACAAAAAACATCCAGTTTGCAACGGACGGATCAATGGATCCGTACGTTCATGACCATTTCCAACGGATTACAACGGATATCCGAAAACATTTGACGGGCTACCATCTATTGCGATTCATTGCAACTTTCAACGGATAGTCAACAGATAATGTATGATGCTACCATCCGTTGAAAAGCCGTTTGAAAACCACAAAAAATGGCCAACGAACATCCGTTGCCCACTGTAACGGATGTTCGTTGGTATTGGCAATATATGCCCGTTGAAAGTGGTAATTTTGAAGACTGTCGTTGGAATATTTTCACGTGATTTAGCAACGGTCATCCGTTAATGATTCCAACAAACATCCATTAGAAAAAACACTATTTAATGATCAATATCAAGGTTTTAGTATAAAAAAAATATATTTTCAACAAATAGTCGTGTTCTTCAAATAGAGCTATATATAGATAGAGAGCGTTGATATATAGAAGAAAAGATCCTAACACAAGAATTCTTACACGAATTGAAATAATTTTGAGTTTTGCGTCGATGCAACCTTTGTGTCAAGAACGCGGGATAATGTTATGTCCATGGAAAAGATGAAAAAACATGAAGTATCGAAGTCAAGCAATTGTTTGTAAACATCTTTACCATATGGGTTTTGTAGAGAATTACAAAATTTGATTATTTCACGGGGAAAATTACGGCGTTAGAGATATTATGCAAGAAGCACAAGTAGAAAGAAATGAAGAAGTTATTTAGGAAGCATCAACAATCAATCCATATTTGGAAATGGTGTCAGATGCTTTTCCTGGAGTTTTTGAACATATGAATGAAGAGATGTCGAACAATGATGCACAATGATTTTTTAACTTATTAGATTCGGCGAAACAACCTATATATGAAGGTTGTCTTGAAGGTGAGTCCCGCTTATCTTTATCTTCAAAATTGATGAGCATAAAAACATACTACAATATTGTTGAAATTTGTATGGATTCATTTTGCAAAACTATACGTGAATATTTACCGGAAAATAATCAAACTCCCGAGATATACTACGAAACAAAAAATGTTTAGATTTGGGAATGCACATTTTAAAATTGATGTTTGTAGAAACAATTGCATGTTGTTTTAGAGAAATGATAAATACTTGATGGAATGCAAGTTTTGCGGTGCAAGCATATTTCGGTCAAAAAACTATCTTCACGTAAATATGTAACATACAAAATTTTTTTTTAATTTATGTAGCAAACAGGTTGATAATGTTATTTGAATCGGAAAAACAGTTGCACAATGAGATGGCACGCAGAACACTCGACGGGCGAAGGGATAATACAACATCCATCAAATGGTAAGGCTTGGAAAGATTTCAATAAAATATTTCCCGAGTTCGCGTATGAAACGAGAAATGTTTATCTTTGCATGTGCACCGATGGTTTTAGTCCATATGGACAATCTGGAAATCAATATTCTCTGTGGCCGGTGATTTTGTCTCCGTATAATTTGGCTCTCGATATGTGTTTGAAAAGAGAGATAATGTTTCTGATGTTACTGATTCTAGGACCAGAACATCCGAAGAAAAGTTTCGATGTCTTTTTGTAGCCCTTAATTCATGAATTAAGACATTTGTGGAACAAAATGAATTCTTGCTTATGACGTGAGTACAAAGTAAATTTCACATTTAAACGGTCTTGTTGTGGACAATTAGCGACTCTCTTGCCTATGGACATGCTTTCCGGAAAGATAAAAAACATTTTCGAAAGAACGTGGTACAAAAAGAAGAGGAACCGTGTATGAAATAGGAATGTAACTCCTTTACGAAAGATTGAACATAATGAGTAATTTACAAGAATCGATAGAACACGGTGGAGATCGTGGGCATCGTAAACCAAAAGGCCACGGATAAAGGTATAAATGTAGTATCTTTTGAAAACTACCATATTGGAAATCATTGATATTACGTCATAATTTAGATGGTATGCATATTGAAAAGAACATTTTCGATAACATCATCAATATTGTTTTGAATGCGGCGGGTAAAAGTAAGGATAATATACAATCAAAAAAATATTTGAAGACAATATGTGATGCGATTCAAAGTTAAACAATTATTAACCTAAACTACCCGCAAATGCACGACACGTGTGTAGTACTCTAGTTTCGATCCCACAGGGACTATGCAACACAACCTAAACTCAAACTATGAAGAAAACTTGCAAACGAACGAAATACGGGTTTTGAGAATGAAATACTGAAAAAAATAAACTAACAAGTTCTTAACAGTGAGACAAACGTTCTAGGAATCTGGTTTCACCACAAGACTACCGAAACCAACAATCAACCTATCTAATCATGCAATCCCAATTAAGTTATCTAAGGCAGACGATCCTAATATGATATCTACCATCTCTCAAGGCATAGACACGTGATCTAGTCAAGTTATCTCCTACTTTCATGGCTGACACCTTAAGCTAAACCCATGAGTTCTATGATTCATCCGTTTTAGCCTTGACCGTTGCTACCCTACTTTCGTAGCCTAACCTCGGTTGTTCTAAACCTGATTATCCGGAATTAGAATTTTCCTTTCGGTCCTTCTCCTAAGTTCCTAAAACATGCATCTACGTGGCCATCGCAAACACAAGTCAATGAAGCACTCAGATAAAGAATAGATAAATGAAAACAGGATATTGCCTTCAAAGATAATCAAAGTGGTTCCGGGATAGCTAAAGGCTAATCCCTTCTCCTAGAACAAAACCAGTACTCGCTCATGTATTCAAAAGCAAACAACATAATCGAAGTAGAACGTCTAAAGAACATAAAAACCAAATGAAACCGAAGTCCTGAATTGATCTCCAATGCCCCTTGAATGTCTCCTCCACAAGAACTCACGAACAGCTCTCCTCTAAGTCTCTTTCAGCAACTCTCTCTCTGCACTTCTCTCTCTCTCATGGCTTTTCTTTTTCTCCTAAACTTAAGTGAACGAACTCTAGTTCTCCTCCTTGTCTTTCCTATTTTCTTTCTTCCTTTTCTCGTCTTTTTCCTCTTTGGTCGTTCACTTCCTTTCCTCTTTGTTGCAGCTTGCTGTTTTGTGAGTTTTCCATTCTTCTTTGCATTGATATCTATTCTTGAGTAAGTGCATTTTCATTCTATTTTCCAGCCATATAACCCTCATTCCTCTTCTCTAACAATGTTTCCTTTTTGTGTAGGCAACTAACCACTTTCTTTTCCTCTTTCCCATAAGTTTCCTTTTATTTTTTCTGCAGGTGACGAACGCGGCCCACGCGAACTGGAGAGTATGCCCCGCACGGGCTCCTTTACTGGTGCTGGATCCGCTCGGGCTGATGCAAAGCCCGACCCGTGCTGTTTTTACTGGAACAAGTGCCTCGTGCGGGCTGAGTAGTGCCCCGCACGGGCTTATGTTGGTCATGAAGACCCGTGCGCGCTGATGACCTCCCCGAGTCGTGTTGAGTTTGCTAAAGGTTGTACCCCGTGCGGGTTAGGTGAATGCCCCGCGTTGGCTGTGTTAGTCCTCGCCGATACTCGTCTCGTTTGCTTCGTTAAGATCCTTGATGTTAGTACTTTGTCCCGTGGACGTCCTTTAGCTCCAAAATGAACCAAATACGTATTAAAACCTGTAAAAACACGAAAACGAGTAAAACGATACAAAGTCATACGTAAACATCGCATCTATATCGTAAACATCTCTAAAATCGTGCAAGAAATACGTATGAAAATGAAACGATCAATATGTCGAAAATCTGAGTTGGATTAAGAGATAAAATGTCAAATATCCCAGTATTCAGATTGTCTGGACCGACGAAAATAATATTATTAAGGTGGTTAAAAGAAGACGTTAAAATTCTAGATGGATATGCATCGAGCATTGCTCGGTGTGTGGATATTCTTGGTTCGAGACTGATCGGGTTGAAATGGCACGATTTTCACGTTTTCATGCAGTGACTCATTCCAAATGCATTTGCTCAGCTCTTACAACGGAATTTTCACGATGTGCTATGCGCAATTAGCATATCTTTTAGAGATAAATTGTTCAAGAAATTTAAAAAGGGATGACTTCGAGTTAATGAAAAACAATATCTGTGATGTATTATGTTCATTGGAAAAAGTTTTTCCGCCTTCATTCTTGGATGTAATGGAAAATTCAATACTTTTACCAGAAAAGGAAATACTCGGTGGGATAGTTTAATTCAGATGGACGTATCCTTTCGAAAGGTTTTTCTTTCATTTAAAGAAAAAAGCAAAAACAAAGCAGCGGTTGAAGGATCTATTGTTAAATAATACTTGTTGGAAGAAATCATATATTTCAGCATATTTTATTTCGATTCGCATTTTCAGACGAAAGAAGAAGTGCAACGGATGATCACACGAACTATCTATATCAATATAATCTGCATTTTGACATAATTCTTGAGAGAAAGGTACAAAACAATGAAAATCAATCTTTAAAACATAATTAATATATATATATATAATATTAACTTATTTTCATTACAGGATATTTGATGAAGAATTAATTATTACATATCCTCATCTAAATGTAGATGAACTCACAGAAATGAAAGTTCAACATTATGGCTCGTGGTTGAGAGATTACGTAAGTACTCGTGTACACGTCTTATATATATTAAAATTGATTAAGTTCATTATAAAGTATTCATTTGTTTTTATGTTATATAGGTGAAATATTCTGATGAAAGACTTCCAACGTGGTTAAAAGATTTGGCTAATGGTCCTGCACGAAATATTATATGGTTAAAAAATCGATGGGGAGGAATTGACATCAATCTGGGGCCACAATATGGTAAGTATGATCCATTCATCACAATTGATCAAGCAGATAAAGTATGTTATGTGCAATATCCAGTAACATTGATATGTCGAAGAGAGGAGTGGTGGGTCGTAGTAATGATCAAGCCACGAGGAATTATAAGCACGGATGAGAAAATTCGTTGCAAACCGATCCTCCGCAGCCAATTCAATTAATTGATATAGAAAATAGAGAGGAGATTCTTACAAGAACTGACATATACGGAGAATACATACGCGATTATGAAGACATTGAACCGGAAGAAACAGAAGATAAAAACGACGATAAAATCAATGAACAATTGAAGGAAAACTCGCCAATCGAAGAATCTATCGAAGAAGAAATGTAAATACTATAATATAATATATAAAGTATATGTTGATTTTTTTAACTTCATCTAATCTAATTTCAACGAGCATCCGTTGAGATTGCTAACGGATGCCCATTGAAATGCTAAATCGTGTTCGACACTTAGAAAAATTTCAAAGTTTTTCATAATGTCAACGGACATCAGTTGGTAATTTGTAACGGATGCACGTTGCTAGGTAACTCAACAGAAAATGGCTGACACTTTGGTAACGCCAACGGGAATCCGTTGCAGATAGTAACAAATGCTTGTTGCAAAGTGTTATCATGGCTATTCTACGCTACAATTGTTTTCGACGGGCATCCGTTACAAAGTGTAACAGATGCCCGTTGCCCGGGGAGACGTACGGTCGTTTTGGCGTCTGTTGCCTCGGGAGCACGCATTTCCAATGGGCATCTTTTGGAAATAGTAATGGATGTCCGTTGGAGACACAGAACATCATGTCAATTAATTGCGTCCGTGAGTGGACGTTTTTTCCAACGTGCATCCATTGGTATTTCCAACAGATGCCCGTTGGAAAATTCTGCATATATAACGTTGAACAGTTTCATTTTCAACACAAATTTAAGACACAAAATCCTCTGAAATCTTACAAATTTATCACACACATAAACACTTCTAAACACAAAACGCAAAATGAGGGCTACATGATTTAAAGGATGTGGTGGTATGTTGGCAGGTTCAACGGGAGCCCCACCCCCTCCTCCACCTCCACCGCCACCATATCGACATCCTTCACCAATATCAGCACCACTGATATTTGATGAAGAGGACAATATGGTGGTACCGACTCCTTGATCGATAATTTCGACGGGCGTCCCACCCTTCCAATTATCGATCCTGATTGTCATGACCAGACGTTATGGTAAGAATTCAAATTATGAATTTATATTGTTTTTAACTAAAATATTGTCTAAATATTTCATTTTCATGTACATGTTTGATCTGGATAATGTTCTAAAACATACGAAAAAAAACATCATCTAGGGATCGCTACAGGATCACCTCTATTATTCCTCGCAAGTGATTTCATAAATTATACACTGCCGAGGTGGCGTACTTTCAAAGTAAGTTAAATACTATAAAATTTGTACTTAAAATGATTAATTGCATTTATTCTAAACTAATTTATTATAAGTTATTTTGCAGTGCGCTTACAGATGACGGAAGAATGATACGTCGTGCATTTACAAAGCTTGGATGCACGACATGAAAGCCCGAATGCATTTGATGATGAACAATGCCAATTGCAACTACTACAAGACGAATTCCAAGCCGACATGGGCAACGGACGAGGTATATTTAACCAACTCGTCCAACATTGGGAGTCTGAGGATTTCAAGGCCAAGAGAGAGAAGGCCAAGAAATGTCAGTACGGTGAGAAGGTTTCCAGTGATGGTCTGCATCGCCATACTTTTGGATCAAAATCATTCCCGAAGAGAAAGAAAAAATTGGTAAATTTCTTTTAGTTATTATTTAATATTTTTGTTTTTACAATATTTATATAGTTATACTAAAGTTATTTAACAGATACAACGAATAGGAAGAGAACCAATTCTTCTTGAGCTTGTTGCAGAAACCCACGCCAAGAAGAAATCGGTCGTCGGGGAAGAGAGCGAAGAACCTGAACTCGTCAACCTTTTAACGGAATAGACCGTGAAAGCTGTGACGGATAAGATCACACAGCAATCACAAGCTTGCGGTTCAACTCCCGACGAGCTCAGTCCTTTACAAAATGACAAAATTTATTTGGAGGTAAAGAAAAAATTTATTATTTTAATTCCATTAGTAAATAATATACTTTCTAACAATTTTAACTCTAACTTTTTTATTTTGTAGACGCTTAGACCGTATAAAGGATGTCTATACAGTCTCGATGCACTTCAAAAGGATATCGTCGAGGACACCACGTTGGTATCCCCGTGGTACAAGAGAGTTATACGCAAGAACGACATATCAAGCATCTCGAAATACAACTTTGAGAAACTCGAGCACAAATGCGACACATGGAGAATATCATAGAATTGCTAATTGGTCAAGCGTATCAACCGCAACATCAGACGGGGGAAACAACGTCGCATCAAGAATCAGTTATCGATTCGGATGCAACGCCTTATTCACGAGGTGCTGACAACCACGGGGGCTAACTTCAAAAATACCCTCGTAGGGCTAAAACACTTCAAAAATACCCTTTCCAAAAAAGAAAAAATTTTTAACTTCAAAAGTACCCGTATAAATGTTGATATTCCCAAAATACCCCTGCGACCTTACGACCCAGTTTGACCCAGCGACCCAGTTTGACCCTGCGACCCTTGTCCCTCTGCGACCCTTGTTCCTCTACGACCCTTGGACCCCTGCGACCCTTGTCCCTCTTCGACCCTTGTTCCTCTG
>CM071873.1:2848466-2871353 GCA_036759665.1 Gynandropsis gynandra | reverse complement strand
CATATCCTCGTATGTCCACATCGAGAGCGTCTGCATGAAAGCAACAGGACAAACGTAATAATTCTGATACGCGCTGGGATCCGATGCCAAGCGAGAAGACAGCTCCATCAATGCCTCATCCAATTGCTGCAAAAAAAAAATTAACACACAGGAATGCATATGACACAAAACTCCGTGAGACTAAGGGTTTAAAAAAACTTACTTCATCTTCAAGCCATGCGTTGGCCTTTAATATAATCTCCCCAAACTTTGGCCCCCGGGGAATATTTAGCTCAGATTTCCACCACCGATCATGTCGAGGTGCCTTCAGGAACCAATATAGCTTAGTCAACTTTTCACCGCTAGCATCAGTGAACGTAGGAAATCGGGTTATCAAGTCCTTTACTAATCCACTGGGATTCCACACAACCTCCTCAGGTTCTTGAACCACCGTTTTTTCGGGTTCTTGAACAATTTTCTTTCGCCCTCTCCCTCGCATTGTTCTTGCTCTTTTCGCCGGCGGAGGTTCAACATATGGCGCAGACTCCTTCGATAAAGGTCCAGCACCTGCATAAAATTTACCTCATTAAACATATGGCGACCAATGGGACCAATGCGGCCTATGCGACCAATGGGACCAATGCGACCTATGCGACCAATGGGACCAATGCGACCTATGCGACCAATGGGACCAATGCGACCTATGCGACCAATGGGACCAATGCGACCTATGCGACCAATGGGACCAATGCGACCTATGCGACCAATGGGACCAATGCGACCTATGCGACCAATGGGACCAATGCGACCTATGCGACCAATGGGACCAATGCGACCTATGCGACCAATGGGACCAATGCGACCTATGCGACCAATGGGACCAATGCGACCTATGCGACCAATGGGACCAATGCGACCTATGCGACCAATGGGACCAATGCGACCTATGCGACCAATGGGACCAATGCGACCTATGCGACCAATGGGACCAATGCGACCTATGCGACCAATGGGACCAATGCGACCTATGCGACCAATGGGACCAATGCGACCTATGCGACCAATGGGACCAATGCGACCTATGCGACCTATGCGACCCATGCGACCCATTCGACTTTAGCGACCCAGTGACACATGCGACATATGAAACCCATGCGACTCTAACGACCCTGTGGCTTATGCGACCCTACGACTCTAACGACCCTACGGCTTATGCGACCCTATGACTTATATGTCTCGATGGAAATTGACACTCAAATGACCTTTTCAGTAAATATTACTTACTTGGTGGAACTCCATCAGGAGCAAGGTTTCTTGACACTGGATTTGGACGTCGAAGGAATTCAAAAGCAAAATCACCAACAGTGTCGGAAGATTGGGTTTCGATGATTGCAACTTTCTCGGCATCCTTTGATTTTGGATTAGGCACATGAATCCCGACATCCCTTAGAAGGTCTCTTACGGCGTTGATGATTCTCTTCTCCGACTTCTTTATTTCCCCTATTAATTTCTTCTCCA
Organism: Gynandropsis gynandra; assembly: GCA_036759665.1. Classification (NCBI taxonomy): domain Eukaryota; kingdom Viridiplantae; phylum Streptophyta; class Magnoliopsida; order Brassicales; family Cleomaceae; genus Gynandropsis; species Gynandropsis gynandra. The sequence goes on along the minus strand of CM071873.1, from coordinate 2,869,856 downwards.
GTGTCAGAGGGACTGCAGCATCAGCATCAGCATCACTCACGCACTCCTTCCTCTTAGTCCATTTTTCTTGCAAAATGACCAATTACGAATACATTATACTTCTACCGACCTAAGCGACCCATGCGACTCAACCGATCCATGCGACGCAACCGACCCGTGCGACCCTCAACCGACGCGTACGACCCATGCGACTCAAACGACCCTCAGACACTTCGCGACACTCAACCGACTCACGCCCCTCAAACGACCATTGCGACCTAACCGACTCACTGACACTGACACTCACCCGTTTCAAATCAATAAACTGAGTCTAAGATGGTCATGAAACTACTGCGACCCTTGCTACTCAACCGACTCACGGAGTCGAAGATGTTCATGCAACTCCTGCGACCCTTGCGACCTAACCGACTCACTGACACTGACACCCATTTCAAATCAATAAACCATTTTGTGACTCGAAAGCTTGCAAAACCCTAGAAATCGAACTACTTACACTTATTGACGCCATTGAAGATTGACTCGTGCTCTCTTCGCCAGTGATGCTGCTGATTCTAGCCATTTTCCTTCTCGCCAACTTCAAATCGTTCCCTCTCAAGTTCGAAATCAGTTATTTCTTTCTTGCTATCAACTTTTAAACAGGTTTCACGGCGAAAAACTGTTCGGCTTTCTCGTTTTCGGCAGTTTTTCACGTCGAAAAACTGCCGAACTTCCATTTTTCCACGTTCGAACAGTAAGGGCAAATTTGTCTTTTCTTCAGTTTTTATTTTTCGGATTTAATAATTATTTTGGGGAAGGGTATTTTTGAAGTGGTTTAGCCCTATGAGGGTATTTCTGATATTCCGCCCGACCACGGAGACGAATTCGGCGCCACAAATTTAGATAATATGCAATAGAAATTAGGTTTTTATTTTTTGTAACAACTTTTTTAAATTAATTAAGGTTTTTAAAATTTCATTTTTTTATTTTTTTGTAAAAATCCCAAAGGATGTCGGTTGACAATTTTAAAAAATTGTAACAGGCATCCGTTGGAATCCCAAATTCCTGTCATTTTGTAACGGATGCCCGTTGCCATTTTTCGCCAACCGGTCAACGGGTATCCGTTGCAAATTTTCAATTTCCGCGTATTTTTCGTACCAACGAATGGGCAACGGATATCCGTTACAACTTAGTAACGGGCATCCGTTACAATTTTGTAACGGTCATCCATTGCACCGATTGTAATGGGCATCCGCTGCGATATTGTAACGGGCATCTGTTGCAGACATTGTAACGGTCATCCATTACAATCTACCAACAGAATTTTCCGTTACCCGGCCGTTGGAATATTGCAATGGATAATATCCGTTGTAATCCCGTTGTGATTCGCTCATTGCAATGGAAATTTGTGATTTCCAATGGACTGTTGTTTTGTAATGGTTGTGCGGTATCTTAAGGTTTGTTTGGGACAATGAATTCTCCTTCACACCGATAGTCCTTTAGGACTATTTGCCTACTATGACTCTGATTTGACATCCTCTCCAACGGTGATCTCTTACTGGATATTTTGTGATGTTAGGTTCATCTCCGATCTCGTCGAAGTCAAATAAGCAAACCACAGTTTCTCGATCTTCTACGAAAGCGCAATATAGAGCTATGGTGGTTACTTTATGCGAAATCGAATGGCTTCATGAGGTATTTTCTACAGTTGGGGTCGACATTTCCACATCGACGCATCTACAATATAATAATCAAACTGCTATACACATTGTTTCTAATCCGTTTTCTACAAACGTATGAAACACATTGAGATTAACTATCACTTTTTCCACGATGAGTGGAAGGCTGGACATGTATATCTTTCTTTTTTATGTACCAATGAGCAATTAACGAACATTCTTACTAAGGTTGTGAGTCGGGTCATGTTCGATTATTTACTCGGCAAGTTGGATGTTCGAAATCTTCACACACCTTTAAGGAAGAGTATCACGGAAAAATATATATTTGTGATAATAACGGGTTATTAAGAATCTTAGTGTAAGTTAGAAACTTTTCTTTCTTCGCGGATATTACGAAAAAATATATATTTGTGATAATATTGGGTTATTAAGAGTTGGAGTGTAAGTTTAAAACTTTTCTATATTCACATATTGAATTTTATATATATTTTGATGTGATCAATGGAAAAAATTAAGATCGTTTTACAAGTCTTATAAAAAGTTAACCAATAAAAATTGAATCAATGAATTTGCTTGTAACTTTTTTAAATGTTTATTTTATATTTTCAAGATTAAAAATTAATTTAAATCGTTTTATTTGTTATTAAATAAACATCGATTTAATGAATTCAATACGACACTATTTTATTAAACTCTTAATTTATCCTTAATAACAGGAGACAGTGTGTCCCTTTTAAAAAATTATAACTATACAAAGTAACATTATTTTCTCTTGTTATATTCCAATTCGACTAATAATTTTTCGTCCGTGGCATGGTTTTCCGGCAGGTGTAGATATGTATAATTTAATTTAATTGTTAGTATAATAATTACGAGCTGAGTTTTCATTAAGAGATTTAATATAGGGAACATTTTTTTATACTTCCGAAATATGAACGAATGATATAATATAAAAAAATCTGCGATAAATTTAATATTATAAATTCTCTGAAATGACGGTTCAATATTGCAAGATATTATATAAATGCCGGTTGGCATTTTCTATCTATTTATGTAATTAAATGCTAATATTTTAAGAGCTACTATTAAATCCATAATAAATTTTTTTGTTTTGTTCCAATGGGGACACCGACCAACATCTGGTTCTGCTTTTAGGGCGCAAGTGTGGTCTATCTTTTTTGCTTTAATTTTTATGCGTGTGAACGACAATCTTGTTTCACCCATGGAAAATTCACTACTTTTTTTTGGTAATTTCATATATATATATATATAAGTTAAATATTGTCTCATGACAACTAATTAATCTACTGGAAACATGTAATCATCGTGGTGTTTGATGCGACGCCCGCGATTAGCTTGCCGGGTAATGGGTGTCATCTTCAGAAAATTTGAAAATTAACGATTATAAATTACTAGAGTTTTTTATGTGTATTTTGTTTAATTTCACACGTGTACGATTTCTTTTTATTGTGTCATCTAACCGAAAATTATTTTATTTTGAATACCTTTAATTATATATTTTTTTCTAATATATTATAAACAGAATGTGTATTTTGAAATCAGAATTAATCTAATTAAATCTGTTAAATTTTCATCATGGTCATATTTTATAAGAATATGTTTACTTTAAAATAATATAAAAAATATAAAGATTTTATAAATTTTATAGACGGCAACATAATATTTGAGATGTTACAAATTTTCGAACTTTTTCATATGATCATATTAATTTGTTAATGAGATTATGCAACAGAAAGAAAATTAATAAGAGAGAAAGGAAATGGAATATTTGTATGTGTATATATACACACAATAATTGATGAAAACATTAAATATTAAAGTGATACACGTGCAAACAAAGGAATCCGGAAGAAGAATATTGCTGTATTCTGTATTTTTTCAGTACTTTGAACGTATATTTATATACATACATACGTACACAATAACAGACGAAACACTTCATGTTACATATGAAGTTATTTTCTCCACAATTAATTTTTTTATTGTAAAATATGAGAATCGTGTACAGTGGATACATATATAAGATTCATTTGCGTATCTATGTTCATGCATCGAGACTGCCCCAACAAAACGAATAAAAGTTACTACGCAAGACACATTTTTGGATAAAATATAAATTTTAAGTTATTTAGAGATAAGAACATTTTTGTTATTGGAGTTGAGTTCATTCAACTTGTAAATATATTAAAAAAAATCTTTTATACCCTATTTATTTTTATCTTTGTTTTAAAGATTATATATGTAATAGAACATACAATCCGACAGTTTCATCTGGAAAATATATATAAAAAAATATTTACATTATGTTCATGTTCCCCTTTTAACGTTAGATTTCCAAGAATTTTATTATTTTTGCAGAAAAAACAGTTTGATTAAATAAATAAACTTAATTGATATTTGAATCTTTCTAATTTATCACAGTAAATACTAATTTTATTAATTAAATTCTTTTCATTTACTTACTTTTCGTAATCTATCTTAACATAGAAAGTTGATAAGATGAAAGATAACTTTATAAGGAAAATCAAACCAACGACAAAAGAATAAAAGTAATTGTAGAGTTATCAAATAATTATAATATTAGTTAACAATATGTTAATATATATATATGATGCATTGTATATATAAACAATGTATGCACAGAAATCGAGTAGGAATGCACTGTAAGCCATGTTTGATCGTCGCAAATTTATATAATTTATTGGACGGTTCCATTGACCTTTGCTTCCGATCGTTCTTCCTTCTTCTAATTTGTTTTGTACACTTCCTTCATAAATATACATTTTTTATACTAAAAAACAAAAGGAAAGACAACTTGACAAGTTTTAAATAAATTTTTTTATAAATATACATATTACAATATTATTTTTACTGAAATAAAAGAATTTAAAGAATTTTAAATTCAATATTTCAATCGATATATATTTTTTAAAATTATTTTTATTGTTTAAATATCAATTTTTTAAAATAATAATAAAATACTGCAAAATATCACCATTTTAAAAGATTATGTCATACAAAATCAATAAATTCTACTATAACAAATAATTCAATTGGTAGAGAGAGAGGTTGGCATTAATGTTTGATCTTAAAATCAGAAAAAAATGTTTCCCGTAGTTTTATTTTTTTTAACAAATACGAAGTTATTTTAGAACTTCATTTTTTCATATCTTCGTACTTACTTTAGTAACTGACATATAACTGATAGAAAATATCATAAATACATAATTTTTTGAATGTCAAATTATTTTTATACATAGATAATGTTGTTTACAAAAATTAAATATTATTGTCAAGTTTCCATATAATATGATAACTTATGTGTATATATATATATATATATTTATTTATTTTAATTTAGAAGTTATTACGATCATTTGTGTTTTTAAAATAATATAATAGTTTATATATAAAAATGAAACAAAAACAAAGATATAACAATATTTTATAATAATTAATATATTTTTTATTAATTTATTTTATATTGATTTATTATAAATTATAAATTTAATTTTTAATAAATGTTTTCTAATTTTTGTCTCGGTACAGCTTTCCGTGAACCGCATGGACCAGAGCCAATCCGAAAACCTTAGTTAAGGTTTTTGTCCAATATCACTTACGTAATTTACCATTTCATCCTCCATTTAGAGATGCCAACAGAAAGGGCCATCGAGAAGCCAGAAGGTTAATATGGTCTTTTACTAAGAATACGTATACGTTTTGGACAGACGAATGTAACGTGCGCGTGTTGTTCGAAAACCTTAGTGACAAAGCAAAATTTTTTCTTAATATATATATTTTTTATTTTTGTTGGTAGGATTCCGTTGCATGACGTCATATATCATAAAATTAGCATATCTATGTGGTTACGAATATTCATTACCAAAAAAAGTACCCCTTAGTTTTTAAACTAATTAGGGGTTTTAATGAATGTTAACTTTAATATAAAAAAATGAAGCTTTTATTTTTTATTGAATTTTTGAATTTTACAGTCTTATAAGATATTATTGACGTGTTTTCATTTCATTAAAATTACTCGAAAAAAAATGAAACAAATATTCGAATATTATTATACCAACGGAATTATCTCATGGTTTAAAATTTTACCACGTTTGGGTATAACAGAATACAACACCGTCTCTGTCCTATTTATAATAAATTGAAAGACTCTCAAGATGTAAATTTTATATTGTCCTCATCATTTTGTTTCGTATTTTTTATTCATGGATCCGCTTTGGGATATGTCTTACTGTAATTTACTGTTGTTTATATATAATATTACTTACATTTTAACAAAACAAAATTATCCTATCAAACACCCATGTTCAAAGTGACAAATGTATACGATCATAAAAAATTTCTAATATTTTCCCATCATAACGAATATATAGACCACACAATAAATATATGTTATTAAATATATCAAAATCTACTTGAAATATGAACCGATATAATCCTCTTGCCTCGATTCTATTCTCCAAAAACACAATTTCTTGCTCAACAAAATCAAAGTCTTATTTATGTTTATTTATTGTTGTTATTACAATATATTCTTTTCAAGTATATTTTTCAAGTAAATTCATTTTGGTATAAAATTTCTTAACTATTGAAATTGTCAAATTATAAATATACTTTAATTTATTTTAGAAAAAAATCAATTTTACAAAAATGAATACTCCTCTATATTAAGTCGTAAAGACTAATTAATAGTCACATCATATAGAAATTGTTCAAATAAAATTTGAAATTTCTTTTTGAAATATTTTTTTGATAAATTTCAGTAATTAAATAATTTATGATAAGAAAATATTCTAAAAATTTAAAATATTTCATTCTAAAATTTTGTAACTTTTAATAAAATATAAGTAAGCGTATAAATTAAATTAATTGGTAAATGGAATATGGATAAGGGCATACAAAAACATTTATTTGTACAATAAAAATGTTCATTCATGATGATTTTACTTTTGAAGCCCTGTTTTTTTGTCCAAACATCCGAGAGCTAATAGTTAGTATTAACCATAATAATTTTAAAATATAAAATACAAATAAATCATAACAATTGAGGAATATTAATGTATTTCATTTTAGAAAACCCTAACAAGAACATAAAGGTAATAATATAAGTCGGTTGAAATTGCTACAGTAGAAAAGTAGTACGGCTACATATATATCTCCAACATAAGATGCCAAGTGAACTCAATCTCATATATTGTCTTAGCGTACGTGTTTACATTTTTGTACATCATAATAAATATTGATATATATTTTTATTTTATTTTTTGCTTGTCCTATGGTAATATTTAAATAAGCTCCCTGTGACTTAATAAGCAAGAAAAATTGATCCATTAAGAAATCCTTCTCCTATAAATTCCCTATATAAGCTTCTCTCAGATGTAAGGATCTTAAACAGTCCCAATCTCATATAAATATATATATACATATATGTGTATATATATTGGCTATCTCTCTTGCTTTTAATACAATTTCCTCAACCAAAATGGAAGAACAAACACAAGAGCATCACCACAAGAGCAAGAACCATGGCTCCGCCTCCTCTTCTTCGGCCGCAATCGAGCCGGCCCGGTCACGTTGGTCACCTAAACCGGAGCAAATCCTCATACTCGAATCAATCTTCAATAGCGGGATGGTTAACCCACCAAAAGATGAGACCGTGAGAATAAGAAAGATGCTCGAAAAATTCGGAGCAGTAGGAGATGCAAATGTCTTCTACTGGTTCCAGAACCGCCGATCAAGATCCCGGCGTCGGCAGAGACAGCTCCAGGCTGCGGCCGCAGCTGCTGCCTCGGCTGGAGGAATCCCTCCGGTGAGCTTAACGAACCAAGGAAGTGTTGTCTCCGGCGGTGCAGTTCCGTACAATTTTGGGTTCGGAGGGAGTAGTAGCAACTCTGCTAGTTATTTTGTGGGTCCACAATCTCAAACCCCTTCGTTTTTGTTTAGCTTTTCTTCATCATCGGCTTCGGGCTCATCTTCATCTTCGTCATCATCATCTTCTGGTTCTTCTTCTTCTTCTGGTGGTAATAATGGCATGGAGAATCTCTTCACAATGCCTTTGCAAATGGGTTTCAACGAGAATGATCATCATCACCGTATCTCTAATGTTGCTTCGATTTTATGCCCAGCTGATCAAAATTCAAATGTTCAATTCCAAGTACAGGGTAAAACAATTATTTGCATGGTTCAATTTAAACTTGCTCGGCTTCTTGCTTAATTGCTCTATGTCTTTTTTCTTTTTTCTTTTTCTTTTTTTTTTCAATTTCCCCAATATTTAGGGTCCTCTTTCTTTCAGTGAAGGTCAGTTTATTTTCAGTGGAGGCCAGTTTTTTTTTTGCAGTCCTCTAAAAAAACAATAAAAGTCTCTTAAAATAGCAACTTTTTTTTGACAAGAAAGTCAAGGATTTCCAAATTTAAGGTGGGTTTCAACTTCGATTTGATTTTCTCTAATAATGATTGCTTTTATATGTTTTTTTAGAAAAAAAAATTATACCTACCATCTTCCTTTTTTACTTATTATCTATACCCGGAAAGACAAAAACAAAAACGAAAAGAGAGAGAAAAAGGGTAAAAAGAAAGTGTTTGCCTAACTTAGTTCTTTCTAATAAGAACTAAAATTTAATTAAAAAAAAAGAAATAAAGAGTTTTTTTTCTATATGAAATGAAATTAGGAGGAGGGATGATAACGGTGTTCATAAACGGAGTTCCGACAGAAGTACCAAAAGGACCAATCGACATGAAAGCGATGTTTGGTGAAAACTTTGCGTTGGTGCATTCCTCAGGACTTCCTCTTCCCACTGATGAATTTGGTGTCTTGATTCATAGCTTACAACATGGTCATGCTTATTTCCTGGTAATTAATCTCTTCTTAATCATCATTAGCATCCCCTTAATTACATCACTTTCTTCGTTAATTATACACACTCACTTCTTTATATCTTAACTACATCCCAAAAGCGATTTGTTTAATCTAAATATGATTATGTATCAATTTTTTTTAAATGACTGTCGGTATGTTTGAAATAATTAATATCATAACTGAAGTTTTTCCAATTTTTAATAATAAAAGTCCTTAAAGTGTGATGAATTAATGTCAATTCTTGTAAGTACTTGATACCCGATATTTAAAACTCAAAAACTCTTCTGGATTATTAGCTATGTTCAATAGATCTGTCTGCAAAAGCTAACATATAAAATGGAGTTATAGATTTGAACTTTCTGCACATATATATATATATATTCCATTATTATTTTTAGATTATTAATTAGTACAGCTAATCTAAGGTAAACAATTCGAAAATCTTATTTATTTTTTAGATCCTCAAGAGTATTCTAATCTGGATATATTTACAATTACTACAAAACTATTCCTGCTTTTTACGTAACTAAAAAAATTTGTATATTCTCGAAATATACATTATTTTATTGAGTTCATTGGCAGAAGAGACCTTGGGAATTTCTACTCTCTCTCTCTTCTCTCTCACTCTCGATCACATAAACTAAAGAGAAGTGACAATATTTTTCTCTAAATGCAAGTGTTACTATGCAATTCGTCATTAGGGTTTCTGATAGAATAACTCTCTCTCTATATATATATATATATATCTCTCTCATCTTCTGTTAAATGGAATCTCCAAGAGAACTCACCAATATTATTAAAAATATATAGATTTAAAGATAAAGATAAAGATTGAGATGCTATATGCACAACTGCATGTAAATATATAAAATAAAAACTATTTTTTAGGAAGTATATTAGTGATTTTTTTTATGATGTGCTTGTTTTGGCTGTGTTATGGACAGGTTCCGAGACAGACATGAACTGGCTTTGCTCTTGTGTTATGCAGTGATGCAACAGATACCTTGTTATACTACTTAGCTTTATTCCTACGGTCTAATTTTCTTTATTGTTCGTTTGTCGTGTATTTTAAGTTTCCACTGCCATCAGTTCATTTTATTAGAGAAAAAAAAATCTGAAGGAAAAGAGAAAAAAGATTTAACTCTTCTCGTTAAGGCGAAGAGGTTTCAGTTTTTATTTGGTAATATATTAGTGAAAGTGTATACATATATATTATATATATGCTATTTTCAATAAAATTTATGTTTAAGTGTATATAAATCTGTATACATAGGTATGTTAATTTTCTTTATCTAAACTTATGTTCTTGTACAAAGGATTGAACGGTTGATAACAAAATTTGGAATTTTAACCTAAAAAATACCTTAATATATTAAACCACGATTACATGTATAACAAGTACAATGACATTTTTTGTCTGACTGAGTTCGCTCTAGTATTCCAATCTATGTATATATTGTATAGATAATCCGATACATATATATGATTTGTATACATATTTGACCTCATACTGGAGTCAATTTTTAAGGGTTGAGAGTGTAATAATCATAAGATAATTAGTTTTATTTAGTCCTTTAAACACTTAATTGATTACAACAATATTTCAGATTTCTCTCTCCTAAATCTTCAAATTATATTAGACGGATTTTTTCGATACACATATTGACTCACGTCTTCACAGTTTGTCTTATTGTATTAAGTTTTGTTTTCTGCCACAGCATTCTTAATTAAATATATCAACTTAGTTTACATTATTAGAAATCAATATTTTCGGATGAAATTTTTGGTAAGAATGTTCCGTCCGGAAATATTACAGATGATTTCGAAATGAATATGAAATTTTTATAAATAGTACGCAAATTTCTGAATGAATTATAAATTGATTTGAAACTTCTCAAAATACATACGGATTTCGTAATAAATATAAAAATTGATTTAAAACTTCTCAAAATACATATGGATTTCGTAATAAATATAAAAATTCTTGATTTGTTCGGAATATGTCTCTAACCGTCCAAAAATCTATCATATAATCAATCCCACATATTCTTGGAATCATCCAAAATATTATCAATATTATACTTTATTTCATATTTCTATTAATTATTTTTATTTCTTTCGAGATCCATTATAGACAATATATTCTACGATTTTAGACAGAATTCGTCCTAACTCTGATCCAATATATATATATATATATATTATGGACAAGTTTTAGATCTATATGTCTAGTAGTATTTCTTTATTTGATTATAGCATGTAATGTGTATTGAGGCAAAATTAGAATATTCTTTGTAAAAATTTAAAATATATTAAAATCTTAAAGAAAATTTACAACAAACGTAAAACATTAGAATGTTATAAAGAGGGCATTCGTCTCTACTTAAAAGTACGATATAAAAATAAAGATAAAAAAATAGTTATCGAGTCCTTCTAATGGATGGATTATTAGGAGCTTAAGTTTGTAATCTTTGATAACGGTTGATAAATTTCTTTTTATAAATAGAAAACTCTTTGGGATTTTCGATTCATCGTACACTTTTCTGATATGACATTTGGCGTATAAGGAAATTGGATTCGAATTAGAGACTGCACAAAATTCCCATATCCAAATGTCGGTACAAAGTACTCTTAATCCTTATTATTCGTCAGTTGGATTTAACGTTTATTTCTATCGTTTAAGAATTAAAATAGCTTGGTAAAGTGAAAAAAGTATTTAACAGGAAATAATTAGTAGTGATTTGTTTTATGCAGATTAACATTTTTTAAATTTTAATCACAAAAAACACGGAAAAAAATAATAGACAGAAGAGACAGCTGGGTTCCTCGTATACTTTGTTCTCATGTCGATCCTTCCTTTCTTGTAACTCCGGCAAAAGAATCTTCATCGGAGATTTACGACTAAATACTGTCTATCATGGAATTATTATATTTAAATATTCATGCTATTTTTTTTTGCTATAAATACAATATGTATACTAGTTTTTGTTAGTTACAAATGAAATACAATTTTTTTATTAAAAAAAAACGGTCCAAGGTCTATGGACACAAACAACTTGTGAGAAACAATCTCCGAAATTGGAAAAAAGAAATTAGACTTTAAGAAACTATTAACCTAATATTCAGAAAAAAAACCTTTTTGTTAATACGTCGACACAAGAATTAACATAATTTATATAAAAAATTATACCAGGAAAAGATCTGAAAATCAATTAATCTTTCATTTCGCATTCAGTTTCTAAATTATTTAAATAATTAGATAATATATAAATTATTTTTTTATTAAAAACTATAATTTTAAAATTTTGTCCATTTGCTCTTCGATGACACGTCAACAGATCGTGCAATTTAAGTTCGTTCGTGTTTGACGACATTATTTTTTAAATTTTAGAAAATTTTCCAAAACTAAAAATATATTCTAGAGGCATTTTTTATTTGATGACATGTCAAATTAAATTCTTAAGTAGTTTGGGACATTACAAAATTAAATATGTATAGTTGATTTGATTATCTATTATATTAAGATGTATCTGTCATTTATAGTTTTTATAGAAAATTTAATTTTTAAACGTGCTCAAACTAATATAATTTCAATATGAATTATAGTTAGGAATTATCACATATTATTAGTGATGTACAATATTGGGATTTTGGAGGGTATTTGAATTCGTATCGAACGGATAATCAATTTTATATATGAATTCAAATATGTGAGATACATATATTTTCGAGTATTTGAATTTGATTTTCATTGTTAAAGCATATATTGATTCGGATCGATTCAGATTCATTCAGATATTCGATGTATACCAAAGATAATAATAATAGTATTTTCAAAATTATCATAAAAATTAAGAGTATTCTCGTAAATTAATCTATATATTTGGGTATCCACAAACATCCGTTTATAAGTGTAAAAAAATCTAAATTCGAATTCGTAGATTAAATAATTTTATTATTCGAATCCAAATCTACAAATTTGAATAACTTTTTTAAATTTGAAATATAATTTGGATTGGAACGGATTTTTAGTATATTTTGTCAATCCCTATATATTACAAATGATAAAAAAATACAAGAAAAATAATTCGTGAGCAGGATAAATCGCCTAACTTTGCAAAGTTTATTAGAAGTGATTTTCACAACCCGAGATAAATTTGTTATTTGTTATTATGTAAATTAAATTTTATTTTATGATATGTTGTCTCACATCGGTTAGTCCATGAACTTTGGACTCATATATATGATATTAAGCAATCCTAATCTCTTGAACTAAGTTTTGAAATTAGTTAGACTCAAACCCATATTTGACATGATATCAAAACATGATTCATCCCGATTTGAATATACCGATGTTAGGTCCCTGATTGCGATGTCCACGCTCCAGATCGAGTCTAGACATGACAGAGAGTATGATAAGTTGTCCTACATCGATTAGAACATGAACTTTGACTCATATATATGGTAATAGGCAACTCTAACCTCTTCAACTAACTTTTAGGATTGATTAAATCCAAACTCATATTTGACATAATATCAAAGCATGGTTTGTCTCGATTTGAATATATCGATATTGGTCTTTCGATTATGATATCCACGCTCCAGTCGAGTCTTGACATGACGGAAAATGTTATGATAAGTTATCCCCAATCGATTAGAATATGAATTTTAGACTCGTATATATAGTATTTAATAAATTTAAATTTTTTCGTTATTTTTTTGAAATTAATTAGATCTAAATCTTAAAATAGTACAATATTAACACGTATCAATAAATAAATTCGTATTCCAATTGTAAAACAAAAATTATATATATATATATATATACTGTTGATGTTGATTTGGATCCGAAACTATGTTGATGTGTCGTTGAACGTGTTTGTCAAATATCCACTCAAATTTACCTAATAGGTGACGTAGCATCTGATGCAACTTTGTTGTACCTTGTCTTTCCCAACGTATAATTATGTATTTTAAACATATGTAACTTAATTGGATGGATTTTTTTATACCTTGTAAGTTAATTTTAATTTAGGGGTGAAAGAATCTTAAAATCGTTAAATATTCTTTTGCCATAAAATTTATCAATTTTTTACATTTCGAATAATACCATATTAAACATTAAACATTAGTAAAAATATAATATGTTAAGTGTTCCATTAATGTGACATGGTATGGATATGTAAAATTTGAAAGTTTTTTAAAGTAATAATAATTTTATTTGTATAATATATTTGACTATTTAATAAAAATAAAAACCTTTCAAATGAGTTTCAAAACCACTCCTTTATTTAAAAACAAATGAACTTTTTAGTCAGCCTAACCACCAGTAATATTGTGAAAATATAAATATATATAGTCAATATATATATATGTTAAAACTTAAGTGATTGATAAGTAATAATATATATATATCATATAATTAATATTATGATATATATCATATAATTATAATAATAATGATAAAAAATAATAATTACTGATATAATAAAGTAACTATAGGACAACACCGACCGTCATGACCAGTAATTGGAAGACGCATATTTGGATAATTCTTGATTTTTGAACTCGATAAGCAAGGGAGAAACGTACCATTATATTTAATTTTTTTATTTTAATTTTTTTATTGGTTATCATGTGGTTTAATCATAATAAATTAATAATGTTCACTATTTTTTTTCCCTCAACGTAGGTGGGGACACACCTAACTTTTTAATTTATTGATTTATTATATAATCTTTGGGGAAATGGAGAATTTTTCCTTAACGAGCATTCAGCGAAAACTTCCAAAAAAAATCAGGAGCTCCAAATGATTGTCATGTATTTTAGTTTTGTTAACAAAATTGATTAATAATCTGTAAACTTAATTTTTCATTTTTAGATAATTATTGTGATTTATTAATTGAAATAAAATTAATATTCAATAAATTGATAAAAATGCGTGATAAGTACTGTATGGGAATGATATGTTGACCAAGGGAACAACTCAGTCAATCCATTTGAGGAAACCGATGTTTTATTCTAAAACAATTTAAAATAATTTGAGCTTAGGAAATAAAATAATGTGGAAAAAATAGAATAACTCGGTAGCAATTTTCTTAATTTGTTATGTAAAATTGGGGTAAAACAATTTTTTAATAGGTTCTATTGAAAAAATTATATATAAGGGATAAATATATTGAATTTGTTGGATTTTATCTCAATTAGTGGATTCCAAAGGATTTTGGAAAGTTCCAAACCATTTCAAAATTACAAAACAAAAAAAAAACAAAAAATAGAGAGAGAAATAGTTTTTCTTTAATTTTTCACTTGGATCTTTGGAGATAGTCTTTTTCTTTATTATAATAGATAAATAAAATGTTTTTATTCTTGTAATTTGAGAGAAATGTTGGAATTTCTTGAGAATCAATAAAGACCTTCTCCTCTTTGTCCATAGACGTAAATATTCACTTCAAGAAATTTAAAAATTTCAGATTATCAAATTTGTTTAGGGACGGATTAGGGATGTCCAAGATCCGTCCACAAACTCATGTCGCAAAAACATATCCGTCCGCAATTACTCCGCAAATACGAAAGGAATCCACAATTTCAGACTACAAGGCTTGCCAGAAATCGACGGGAAACGCCGACCCAGATATGGACGAGAAAACAACTTGAAATTTGGGGACGGGTAGCGGTCCGTCCTTAAAATTTACGGATGGGAACAGTGCCGTCCGCATTTAAAAAAAATAAAATAAAAATTTTAAATTTTAGATTGATATTAATTAATAAGTGTTTATACATTATTAACATTATGTATTTACAAGCTTGTTGGTGGTAATTGGAAATTATTGTCTTCAGAGTTATTGTTCTCGCCCCAATTGATATTGGGCATGTGTTTCTTCATCATCCTAAGCCACTGTTGACGTTCCCTTCTTGATCGTTCAACTTCCCTTCTTGATCGTTCAACTTCTCTTTCTAGAACATTGAATGATGAACTTTGTTGTACTAATTGTTCTTACATCCTTGAGATTGTGTTTCGAAGTTCCTCAATCGCGACATTTTCCTTTCCTTTGTAGAAATCCGCATGTTTTGATACCATTCCTCCAAGACCAAATAAACGACATTTTTACGGTGTTACGTGCTGTAAAAAATATTAAAATTTAATTAAAATTATCAATAAGAAATTTATTTTAAAATTATCATTAATTTACATCAAAATACATCTAGTTGTATTCTTCTTGAGTTAGAGAAGGTTGTGTCCCATCTTCTCTCGGCGGGATTTGGGACACTCGTTCCAGTGTCATGTTTAGAACATCGTCGTGAACATATTTCACCTTGGCATCTACCCACGAATCGTCAGATTTTTTTTTGTGTGTACGTTCCAACAATTTCACGTACGACGGTTTAGATCCCTTCTCTTTCGCCAAAAACAAATTAAAATTTATGATTTTACTATTAAGCAAATGTCAATCGTATTAAAACTTTTAAAATTTTAAAATTTTACCAAATCTTCGTAAACCTCTGCGAAGGAGCGGGAATCAGAAGTATATGCACTCATCCTATATCCTTCTCTATCGGAACGACGGGATTGACTAGCACATCGGCTTCTCTCCTTAAAACTAGGATCATCCCAATAGGCGCAGATCTATTCCCAAATATTATCTGGCATCCAAACAGGTTTTCCCTTTGTCTCCCGATCTCTTTTCAATTCGTTTGCGAGAGATTTGAGTCGAACTCCCGCAACGCGTTCAAATTCGGACTTTACTACTCTGATTATTGCAGGATTACAATAACATTTTTGCTGAAAATAATGAAATAATCATTTATTGAAATATCATCTTAAATTTTAAATTTTGAGTGAAATGAATATTAATAAAAAAGTACCACGAAAGATTTCCACCACTGTTCCTTGATCTCGGGATCGGTTCGCGTCCAGTTATAACATGGACGATCATAATCAGCTTTTATCGTGTTACATGATAATTAAGTTGTTTGAAACCAAACCTATAAAACAAAGTTAAAGGTAAATTAAGGCTTAATTAATTAAGTAGTTACAAAGTTAAATTTAAATTTAGTTTATGTATCAATGTGCGCCGTCTTCACGAGTTGGATATATACGAGAAAGTTTACGTCTTTCCTCATCCATCGCTAAAAGTTCTTCCACCGTTGGTTCTTGATGCATCGGAGGCTCGTGATGCATGATTGGCTCGACTGATGGTGACATCTGCTGATAAAATGGATACAACATATATTGTGTTGATCCAATGTTCAGAAATAAATTCGGATTCATAAACTCCGAAAATACCGTATCTGACTGTCTCTGGTGTTGTGAAGGAGATGTGTCACTGGTATTTTTTTTCAGATGTTGAAAGGTTTCTGGTGTTAGCGCCTCTTCCAACGCGATGCGATATACTAAAATTTTAAATTAAAATATTATATCAAGTTTTAATTGAATCTTTATTTTAAAAATTTTAATTTCTAATTAAATATTAATTAATTGTAATATAATTTCAAAAACACATATAATTTAATATATGTGTTTTTTAATTTTAAACAACATATAACTTAATATATGTTTTTTAAACGAAATATAATAGATTATAACCATAACTTATATAATTTAAATAACTTAATACTAGATTATAATCATAACTCATAACTCACAAAATTTAATACATATCTAAATTATAACCATAACTCATATAATTTAGGCATAACTTAATTATGTTTTAGACATTAATATATCCACCATTACTCATATAATTTAACCGTAATTTAATATACGTTTCTTAAATATTTCATCGAACACCTTACCTACATACCTATTCATCCACCATAAACACAAACCAGAATCGACATTTATTTCGATACGGATTACATAATAAGTTGTATACTTATAAACATTGTTCGTTTAGCAAAAAACATGGTTCGTTTTCCACATGAAATGAAATGAAACCCTAAACACGAAACGAACAGACGGTCGAAATAAAACATGAAATATTGGACTGAACGGACGATTGGAACCGATGACGGCTGAACAAAACGGACGATTGGAACCGACAGCGGTTGGAACGCACAGACGAGTGAAACGCACAAACGGATGGAATTACACATGAAACGAACGACTTGAAAACGAGATTGAAATATAAAACGAGATTGAATAGACGACTGGAATTACCGTTACCTCCGAGAGAATCGACGGGCGGCGGCTGGACGAGGCGGTGGTTGGGCGAAGGTTTCCAGGTCAAGGTCGACATTCGTTCAAAGCGAGGGGCAAAGGAAACGATGCCTTTGCCGATAACTTTATAGAGACTTATGGACTATATCAAGGACAGACGAAAGAAGCGTCCGCAAACTGTCTGTGATTACGGACTGTATCGGGACGCGCGTCCGCAATTACGAACGGCTTGCAGACGAACGTCGTGTCTCGTCCGTAAATTACAAACGGAACAAGGGTCTCGTCCTAATGCCGCCCATAATCCGCGACCGTCCATATGTTGAAGTTCGTCCGCGATCCGTCCGTAACTCGAGGAATGGGAACAGACTGAGGGACGGGAATCGACCGAGGAACAGTAATCGACGGAGGGACGATAATGGACTGAGGGACGATAATCGACCGGGGGACGATAATCGACAGACGCTGATTTTGTCCGCAAATTGTGGACGCCCTTGAAAGGGATCCAAAATCCGACCGCAATCCCGGACGACTTAGTGACTACACTGTGGTCTGCAAATTTGCGGACGGATTAAGGATGAATTTATTTTTTCGTCCTTCAATCGTCCCTAATCCGTCTCTAAATTTAGAGACGGTTCTTTGAATCCGCAAAATCCGTCTGAAAATTATCATTTTCTTGTAGTGAGTTTGATGAATCACTTGAAACCCCGGTGACCTACTTTCTATTTTTTCCGTCTCTACTTTATTGTCTAACAGTTTTTTATGCGTATTCGATTCTAACGTATTAAAGTCTAAAAACATGACTTGGACTCAAATGGACTATATACTTAATATATATATTTGATATTGTATACATATATGATATATAGAGAGAGACATACAAGCTCGACCGGTGTGCCGTAAATGGAAAGGAAGGACATTGGAATAGTGAGACATCACAAGAGGGGTTTTTATCTTTTCATGAATAATATATAATTATGGAGTTTATTTTTAAATGGCTTTCTTAGTATAATTTTTTTTTGGTACTTGTTTTATGGTTTTATGGTTTTTCCAAGCATTTTCTTTGGTTCATGTGTCATGCGGTCCATGTAATTTAGGACCAACTATTAGTATAATTTTTTCAGTTAATTTCTCATTAGATTTATTTTATTTATAACCGGATAAATTCATAAATTATATTGTTATACATGTGTTAGATAAATCCGTGATACTTATAAAAATTGTACAAATCAAACAATAATAAACTGTAAATAAATTTAATATATAAAATAAATATGCAATTGAAGACTCACTGTAGTCCGATTGATGCTTCTCAATATATTTCTTATATTAATTTCTCGAATAAAAAAGTGACCTTTTTTTTATTTTTTATATGATTTATATTCAACTAAAAATTTTTTTCGTTTCCATAAGAATGTATCGAATTGAATATCCAACAACTCCAATCTAAAAATATATATATAAGAATTTACAATAACTCAAAGTAAAGGATTTAGTAAATCATGTATTCTAAAATGGTGTCGTGTCATTCAAATACATTTTTTTTGTTTTGGTTGTATCATGAACTAAAATAGTGTATGTACATAAATATTTCTCAACAATAAAATTATATGTCTCGGTCACATAATTTGCTACTATTCAAGCAGAGTATATTTCGGCTAGGACTTTTGTAGTTGACCGAAAATATTGTTCTCGTAATTAAAAAATTCATTTTATGATTCCTAGAATTCTTTTGAGCCATTGTACTCATGAGTGGACAAGCCATTGGCTTAATAAGAAAATATTATAAAATATATTAAATTTACGATGATGAAATATTTATGATTTTAATGGTTCAAAATTAGGTTTTCTTTTATAAAACAAATAAGAAATTCTCGATTTCCTAGGAACTCAAAAGTCCCTCTCTCAAAATTCGGAGTTTTGGGATTTATCTAGTGTGGTCCCTTTTTCCCCATATATCTATCTATTTATATATTTGTTTAATTTTATATGTTAAATGGATTAACCAATTAGGTTTCGATTTTCAGCTATAAACCTACTATCTTCGGAATCCTAGGTTTTGTCTTTTGTTAATGATAATTATGTTATTACTAATTACCCTGCCTCCAAGATTGTGAATCTTGAGATTTTCCTCAGCTATCGATGATATTATATATATACATATACAATCAGAAACACTTAATTATATATATATATATGTTATACTTAATTTTTCATAATAGTTGTTAATTTGAATTAGTTTGTCTACATAAAATCGTCTGAATTTTTCGCTAAAAATCCTTTAATTATTCAATAATAATTATTGTTGTTGTTTATAAATATTGAATATTTGTCTATCGTAAAATTAAGGAAAAAACTGGTGAAAAGGCATTAATTCGAACATAGTAATGTATGTGGACCGACCGTCGGCCCAAACTAACATGGAAATTGCATGTCTAATAATTATGGGCTTATTATATTAAAAGGCCTAAAGTAAATGGGCCCATAAAATATTAGACAATGCTTTCACAAGAAAGCCCAACTCGTTAAGTTCCTTTTCATTAGTCATTAACTAGATTATATAACACAAAGATACAATTAAAATAAATTAATATTTAGTATAGAATTTGATAACAACTTAAGTTTCACAAGAAAAAAATATATTATATAAAATTTAAATAATTATAGGATAA
This sequence comes from Gynandropsis gynandra, assembly GCA_036759665.1. Taxonomy (NCBI): domain Eukaryota; kingdom Viridiplantae; phylum Streptophyta; class Magnoliopsida; order Brassicales; family Cleomaceae; genus Gynandropsis; species Gynandropsis gynandra. The sequence continues at coordinate 2,849,477 of CM071873.1, read as the reverse complement.
GTTTAAAAATATAAATATTTTTGTTATGTTTTTCTAATATTATATAAAATAGTTGATGAATTTAATCAATATCGTCAATAAAAACAACAAAAAGAACGAGTAGTTTGAAAATTATATTTTTTATATATTGTTTTTAGTAAATAAAAGGATATATATATATATATATATATTTAATAGTTTATAAAACATAAGGTTTAGTGAATAATAATAGAGTTGGACAAATAACGAATAATTGCGAAAGTCTGACTATTTGTAGTTGTATTTGTATTCGGAAAATATCCATATTTATTATTTTTATTTATATTTGTAAATTCGAATATTTATAAATACAGATATCTGTCGAATATACGGATATCCGTCGGATATACGAATTTCGGATATACGAATATCCGTATACAAACATAAATTTTGTTAACGTAAAAAATATATATAAAATAATTTTAATAAAAAACCCAATAATCATCAAATATAATCAAAAACTAAAATTCAAATCGCACAAAGATGTAAACTTACATAATATAAATAAAACAAAGTATCAAATCTTCACAATCATCTCCACATCAGTCATTTAAATTTAGTTTCGTCGATGATTCTAGGAATATCGTCAATTCACCTAAAACAATGAAACAAACTGGTAGATTATACACTTAAAAAAAACTCGTAAAAAAATTATATATTTAATGATTTTTTTTTCATATACTGTAATGTCACTATAACATTATCCAATTCATTTGGATTAGAACATTAGTTATTTTAAAGTATTAGAAAAAGTACCGAGCGATGCGCGGAATGATACTTTTTTTTATATATCGCTTTATAAATATGAAGAAATAATAAATGGTATGTTATAGCTTTAATAGATGTCGTAGTTTAAGTTGATGTTGTAATGTTTGTTGTATTTAAATTTTAAATATTAGTATGTAAAGTCAGGGCCGTGCCTGAAGTATGGGAGGCCCCAAGCGGAGATAAAAAAATGGTGCCCCTTGTCTTTTACAGAAACCAAAATATCAA
>CM071873.1:2781403-2814471 GCA_036759665.1 Gynandropsis gynandra | reverse complement strand
AATTCGCCGGTCGCATCTATTCATCAATATATGCGACCGTGCGACCCATGCGACCCATGCGACCCTAATTTGTAATTAATTAGTTTGACTTTGTAAATGTATTGTTTGATTGGTTTTTGTCATTTTATCATCTTAAAATTTGGGTGAAGGTTTGAACCTACAAAGTATCAAGTTAAGATTTGGGTGGAGGTTTTCCATTACAAAATATCTCCGCCGCCATCTTCTCACGCATGGAAAGAACATTGTCGTCGCAAATGGAGTGCAAATCATGATGTTTTTTCGTTACCACGGCTTCTAAGTATTTGTATGAGTATTCACCACAGTCATTCCCGGTGTCGTTCTGTACACCTTGATAATAATCATATTTCCATTTACTTTGCCCACCTGCCAAAGAAGGAAACCCTCCGAGAATGAACATCTTGGGGATAGCTATTCTTAGCTGTTCTCGGGTTATCGAGCCCTTTTCTAATCCCATGGGCGTCCACCAGAACGAAGGTTCTTCATCCACCTTGTTATCAGGTTCTTGAACCATCTTCTTTTCGGGTTCTTGGACTCCACCAACATCTTTCCCTCGCCCTCGTCCTCTACCTCTACCTCGCATTGTTCTTGCTCTTTTCGCCGGTGGAGGATCAATATATGGCTTCTGTGATCTTAAAACTCGTTTACGAACCGTCGGAGAATCCTTCGATAAAGGTCCAACACCTGCATAAAATTTACTTTATTAAACATATGGCAACCAATGTGACCCTGCGACCCATGCGACCTATGCAGACCCATACGACCCATTAGACCCATACGACCCATACGACCCATACGACCAATACGACCCATACGACCCATTTAGACCTATACGACCCATACGACCCATACAACCCATACGACCCATACGACCCATACGACCAATACGACCCATATGATCCATACGACTCAAAAGACCGTACTTACTTGGTGGAACCTCCTTATCCTTAGAGGGGGCCTCTTCGACAGGACCGAGTGTAGGTTCCTCGGAAGGAACCTCCTTAGAGGGGGCCTCTTCGGCAGGACCGACTGTAGGTTCCTCGGAAGGAACCTCCTTAGGGGAGGCCTCTTCGACAGGACCGAGTGTAGGTTCCTCGTCAGCGACCACTGGAGCATCTGCATAAAATTACTTCATTCATTACATGCGTCTTTTGCGACCCATGCGACCCTTGCCAACTCTCGATGGAAATTGACTCAAATTAACTTTTTCACTATTTATTACTTACTTGGTGGAACTTCATCAGGAGTAACGACTGCAGTAACCTCTCTGGAAATGTATTCAGTTAGAGGAATCGTGGCGGCAGATGCGATATTTTCAATTAATATCGAAATGTTTGCCAATTCCTCTTCTGAGCCATCTCCACAGACATTTTCAGACTCTGACTCAACTGGTTCTTCGTTAGGCACTGGATATGAACGTTGAAGGAATTCATTGTCTCTAACACTACCGGAAGATTGGTTTGCGGTGCTCGCATCTATCTCGGCAGATTTTGATTTTGCCTTTTCAGCACCTTTGGGATTTGCCGCCTCTGCTTTTGTATTAGGCAAATGAATACATTTCCAGACCCCCTGCGACGCTCAAGCGACGATTGCGACCCAAACCGACTCACTGAGACAACCGACTCAAACGACCCTTAGACTCCCTGCGACGCTCAAATGACCACTGCGACCCAAATCGACTCACTCAGACTCAACAGACTCACTGACACTCACACCCATTTCAAATCAATAAACCATTCTGGGACTCGACAGCCTGCAAACCCTAGAAATCGATGCTCAACCGACTATCGCGACCCAAGCCCACTGAGACAACCGACTCTTGCGACTCAACCGACTCACTGAGACTCAACCGACTCATTGACACTCACACCCATTTCAAATTAATAAACCATTTTGGGACTCGACATCCTCCAAAACCCTAGAAATCGATCTACTTACACTTATTGAAGATTGACTCGTGCTCTCTTCTCCACCGCTGCTGATTCTAGTCATTTCCTTCTTGCCAACTTCGAATCGATCCCTCTCAAGTTCGAAATCACTAGTTCTTTCTTGACTTTTACTCTCCCAAAATGCGGGTTTGGCTTTTACTATCCCAGAATGCCGGTTTTTTCACGTTCGAAAATTAAGGGTAAATTTGTCTTTTCTCCAGTTTTTTTTCGATTAAATAATTATTTTAGGGAAGGGTGTTTTTGAAGCGTTTTAGCCCTACGAGGGTATATCTGATATTCCGCCCTTTTTATATATAGATTTATATTTAATTAACTTACATTATAAAAATTGAATTGTTACAATGAATTTTAAATTTAGGAATAATTACAATATATTAAATTTAGGTCAGTGGCTATAAAGAATTTTTAATGGAGAATAAAATTAAATTATAAATTAAAAGAAAATATAAAAAGTTTTTAAGTGTTACTGAGTTGGCGCAAAGAGAATGCATTATTTTATCCTCTTTTTTTTATATAGATTTTATAAATATTTTATAAAAAATATGATATTTTGTAAAGATTTTTTTGTAGGTTAAACTTTTACCAAAAGTAAATGTAATTTAAGTGGGAATAAATGGTTGAGAAGAAAAAGTTTTTTTTTATGGATAGATTTCTTTTTGTAAGGTAAACATTTAATAATCTTTACAAATCAAATTTTTTTTGGATATTTAAGGTGAATCGATCTTATAAAAGTATTTCTTTGTAAAGTTTTTGATTTTATAAATATTTTTATAAAAATAAATTATAATATTTTGTTATGATTTTTTTGTAGATTAAACTTTTATCAAAATTAAATGGAATTTAAGTGGAAATAAATGAATAAAAAGAAAGGTTTTTTAAGGATATAATTATAATTTTACATTTAATAATCCTTGATGAGGTGGCTTCACCAGAACCAAGGATATAATTTTTTGTAAACATTTAATAATCCTTGATGAGGTGGCTTCACCAGAACCAACCTCACAAGGATTATTATATATATAACTAGGAAAAACCCCCGCACGATGCGCGCGATGATGATTTGTTTTTATTTAACTAATTTAAAATATTAGATATAATAAGTAGGAAACAAATATATTAAAATAAAAAATATTAGAGCTTAAAACAATTACTAAAATAAAGATAATAAATTAATTGTTAATAATATTGAAATAGTATGACGATGCAAGGTCTAATGATAAAACAATAGGCCTCACTCTTAATAAATTTTGATAGAAAAGTGATTAACGAAGTTTGTTTGCCAATATTCATGGTTAACATATTTTTGCATGATCAATTGTTTAATTTATATTTACATTTTTAAAATAGTAATATATTATTGAAATTGTTTAGGATTCTGAGTTTAAGAAAATTATATCGAAGTAGTAAATGAAGACATATATCGTTGCAATGTTTAATTGTTTCTTATACATGATACATAATAACATAGATTATGTAGATATGTTAAAATTAGCATGATAGGTTATAAGTACAAGCAAAAGACAAGTGAGGTTACCATGATGACATCGATTCTAAAAAAATGTAAAACATAAAGTATTACAAATATCCTACACATATAATTTCCAAATCACCATTGACTGTTTAATAAATCGATATTCACTATGCAAATTTTGAAAGTTTCAAAGATTCTCATTTTTCAAAATTGCAATGATCAATTTTTTGTTCCCATTAAGGTACTGCATCAAAAAGAAAGTTTAACCTGATAGAACTCTTGGTGGAGATCCTAAACCTTTGGTAGAATTAGCAAAAGTGGATGGAAAGTAGATCCATTACGTCGATCTTCACTTTAGCAATTTAATATAGGCCTTTCATCTCTTATAAAATGGAGAAAAATTTAGAGAATCCTTTCTGATGCAGATACATGATCATAACCTACCCACATGACTGATAATTTCTAATCATCATGACATGATCATACATGTTCCTTAACATAGGATGAAAAATACATATTTTTCCCATCAATGTCTAAGTAGAAGATGTCAATTCTTGAAACCTTTGTGATATAGATAGGGAGATTGAGAATTTGGTGCATGCCAAACATAACAAAGCAATAAATTTTACTTTTCTCAAAAAAAAAAAACAACTCTTAGATTACATACCTTGAAGCATCTCAAGTCTACGATAAATACGTAAGGAACTGTTGCGTTTACACCAGAAAAAAGAAATGGATAGTCATTTTTTAGAACATTAAAGCATAAGTGAGGATACAAATACGTAGGGAATAATGCGGATATTTTGCCGAGCCCTAAATAATAATATTGGCCATGTGTAATATTTTAAACCATTGGATTTTTTTTAATTTGCTGACACTTTTCTGGCCATTAGATGAAATCTTATCGCTGTTAGGGGAAGAGCCATTTTCTGGCCATTGGATATATGGTAAATCAATCTAAACCATTGGATTATTCTATTCAATTATTTTAACCCAAAATTTTCCAGCCATTAGATTTACAACATATCAATCTTGACCGTCCATGTTAGGGTTTTGTGTTTAATGGGAATTCCTCTCTCCTCTATATCCTCTTGTAACTGGCTCCCTTTTTTTTCTCCTCTATCTTCTTTATTCGAACATGTTTTTCCTGTTCTCTATTGACTGATCGATTCAGTTTTGATGTTTTTTCTTTCGATTTCATCTTTGTTAGCTCGTCGATTGCTCCATTTTTCCAGTTTCGTCCGTTCTTTGAGTTGTTTGTCGATCTGTGATTTTGCTCTATTGATTTGTATTTACATGGTTTTTTGGTCATTCATTCTTTCCTAGGGGTTAGTTTATCGATTGCTCCGTTTTTTTATCGTTTCGCCCGTTCTTTGAGTTGTTTGTAATATGAGATTCGTCTGGTTGAATGGCTCCTCCGGGTGTTTGATGTTTTAGGATTTCTCTTTGTTCTTGATTCGATTTTGATGCTTTCACTTTCGATTTCATTTTTTGTTAACTTGTCGATTGCTCCGTTTTTCCTTTTTTCGTCCGTTCTTCGAGTTCTTTATCGATCTGTGATTCCTTCCCGTTGGTTTGTATTTATATGATTGTTCCATCGTTCATTCTTTCCTAGGCTTTATTTCATCGATTGCTATGTTTTTTCCCATTTCGTTTGTTCTTTAAGTGGTTTATGATATGAGATTCATCTGGTTGAATGGCTGCTCTGGGTGTTTGATGTTTTAGGATTTCTCTTTGTTGTCGACTTCTACCTTTGTTTAGTTTTTCATCTTAGGTTTATTCTTGCTTGTCGATCTGGAATTTCCTCCCGTTGATTTATATTTATGTGATCGTTTTGTTGTTTTGGATTTGGTTTCGTATATTGTTACTCATTTCTAATTGTTTTGTCTCGGTATTTCCTTTCGATTTAAGGTTTTTCGTGCGGTTTTTTGGATTGTTAAAGCTGTCGCTTCTGTGTTGCTAAAACTGTTGGTATATCTTCGGTTTTTCATTCTTTCTTAGGCTTTAGTTCCTTCTATGATAATTTAAGCTATTTACCGATGCAATGGATTGATTGGTTTTTGTTTTTTGGTTTCTTTTTTCCTATTTAGAGCTACTTGTGTGAGATTTTTGGTTGTTGATCTAACTGTTTTCTGTTGCTGCAGCTGTTGATTTATTTTTGGGTGATCATCAATTCGTAGAGTTTATTTCCTTCACTGATAGTTCGTATGCAACTCATTGATGCTATGGATCGATCATGCTGTGTTAAATCGATATTTAGATTCAATTTAGGCCTTCTCGTTAGGTGTTTTTGTTGTTTAAGCGATCGGTCCTTTGTTGCTTTGGCTTTGGATTTTTCTTTTTTTGTTCATCGTTTGTTAGAAATTACTTCATTGGTTGCTGCAGATGGTTGTTTGCATGTTTGATAGCTATGTTATGATTGTTTGCATGTTTGCTGCATATGTTTGTTTGCATGTTTGTTGCAGATGATTATTTGCATGTTTGATAGCTATGTTAATTGGACTTACTATAATTAATAAATAGAATATGACTTGTCTTTTACTTAGATATTATTTATGTTGAGTCCTCTTTTGTCTTCTATGTTGATATTTTTGGCTAGCTTTGTTATGTAGTTTATTTCTATCATTTGTTTGATTAACATCTGGTGTAAATATTTAGGTGCTGCTGATTCAATATTATTGGATGAATTTGTGGCTGTCAATGTTATTTCTTTGTTTTATAGCCACGTAGAAGTTTTTTTACTGTGCATCATATGCTGAGTATGTAACGTTTTTGTATAAATACTCATTGTTTTCAGTAGTTTGCTGATGTAACAGATATAATTTCTGCTTTTACTTTTTCTTCACTGTTTATTAGTGTGTTTGTTTTTGTTTTCACCATGTTTACTCCCTTGTGTGATATTAGATACACTGAAGAATTATCTTATAATGTTAGAGTAGAATTATCCGTCTGTGGACTTATGCTCCTGTATCAGTTCGTGACTCTTGCATAACTCGTGAAATGGCTGTTTGCGATGAATGGGTATGAATTGTGTTTGATCTTAGATGTATAATTTCGTTATGAAGGGATATAGCTTTAAAAGTAGTTTTTTATATTTCACAATATGTTTTTTTATTACTAGAGAGAAAAGAATGTTTTAATTGGTTGTTTCATTTTGGTTTTTCGGGAAATCATATGCAAGTATCTGTCAAGTCTATGTATTGGACTAGGTATCAACGATATTTAACTAATGGTGCTTGTTGTATATTTGTGAATTTTGGTGTATGTAGAAATTATGGTGAGTATAAAGTTGTGAATTTTGGTGTATGTTTTAACTCGACAACTACAGTTCAACCATACGTAGATTTTCCAAACCACGATAAATTTCGGTGATATCATATCTGAACATCTTGATGAAACAGTCCTAATAGGTTAGTTTTGCACTATAATCTTATTAATATTTTGTATTGTTATAACTTGATAGTTTTTTTTTAAATTTATCAGATTGCATTAGAGAATTTATTGCGATTGGAAGTTTGGATGATGCCATTTACGTTGGTCAGACGACAAAGAAGTTATCAGTGTAATTACATGACCATAGGTTTCATATACGTTACTATTTTTTGCTATAATGCTTTCTATTTGTGTCATTATCTGATTATATTGTTTCTTAATCTTCCTGTTGTGTTATTATCTGATTATTGTTTTTTAATCTTGCTATCTTTGCAACAATGTACATGTCTTAGAATGCATAACCCCGCTGAAGAACTCTATAATTACATACATATGCATAACAAAGGTCCTTTGATAATTATCTGTCAGTTGTTTAAGATACATAGCTAGAAAAATATGTTTTTTATTTGTTATTTTTAATGATAAAATTAATTATTAGCTTATAATTGATCTATTCATACTAACTCTTCGATGTTGTTTTACATTTTTTGTACAAATTGTAGAACGATAAGAAATGTCCAATATTCCAGTAAACTTTTGCTGAATGAGGAATTACCTTCAATTGTATCCTTCAAACAACAGTAAGACTTTTTTTATATATGTATATTTAAATTATATTTAAGGTATATAATACTTGAAGTTTCCTTGCTGTTTTTGTATACAGATTTTCTCAAGATGCTCTTGATATGCCTACGATAGTTTCACATCTTGATCCATGTCTTCCGGTAATAGAAACAATATATTACTAGAGTGTCTATCTTTTTAAAAGTCTCTGTGATGTTTACTAAATCTTTGAGATAATGATTAACTTGATTTGTAAGCTAAAATTGTATACAATACTGCAATTTTCATGAATAGTAGTTTTATAATACTATTATTAAAGTTTGCCAACCTTTCATTTTGCTATCGTAGCCAACAACAAGTGTAATTTCTGGAGTAATTACATATGTTATTGCTAAAGATGGATGGTACTATCTCGGGTGTAGAGCTTGTTCTAAGAAGGTAAATGCTATCGTCGATGTGCAATCGAGAATCCCTGCGACAAGAGAATTCTACTGCGATGTTTGCAAGAGAGCAACACTTGATCATGTACCAAGGTATGATACTCATAAAATTGTATCCAAATATATTCAGATAAATAATCGGTTTCGGGTTTTGTGTTTATAGATTCAAAGTGTATATCAAGGTTGTTGATGACACCGATAATGCAACCTTGATACTTTTGATAGAGAAGTCGTGCAAATTATTAATAAAACTGCTGTTACATGTTCGTATGACGAACTAGAGCTTATATTTGCTCTACTTAGCAAGTTTTCAATTTATTTCAGTTATTTATCATTGATACGTTGTTATGTGGTTTTGATGAATTTTTATGTTTACACAAACTACTTTGGTTGATACACCACTGTCAGTGGAGATTATCCAGAAGAACTTGCGACTTTACTCAATCATCAATATTTATTTAGGCTTATTGCACTACCCCCTTCACTGTCCTCTCGTGTTTCATTTGCTCGAGGATACTAGTGAGGTTCGCCTGTCATAATTCGAGCAAGCAAAGTCACGGCGAATCTTCTGATAATATCAGCAATCACAAAGGTATATGAATATCATTTTCTATTATGTCTATTAGTACCAATATATTGTTTACTTATAAGAATGTTGTATTTTTGCAGAATGATCTCTCGGCCCCTCCATTGGTTACATCCTCACTCGGTTCCTCATCGGTAAGTCTCTCTTAATTGTATTCCATTCCTATAAACTGGTGTTGGTTATACAAAATACACTTATCAATATGAGTATATGAGCAAGCACTTACACTTTCCGTTGAAGATAATTCTCTTGCTACCACTCCCAAAACATCGTCTTCAATGCACTCTTTAGGAAAACATCATACTGAGGATGTAGAGAGCTATTTCTCTTCACATTCATCATCCAACAAGGTAAAGCTGAGAGTTTCCAAAGTCGAAAAGAAAAACAGAACCGTTGAAGATAAAAAAACATAACCGTTGAGGAGTCAATGTGGTGTATATAAATAGCGTGTCATCAAGAAGTTTGAAACTACTCTTTCACGATGATGATCTGTTTTTTCTGGCTCATGTTTACTTTTTGATGAATGCTTTCGCAAAGAAATGTAAATAATATCGTAACTTCATATATATTAATAACCTTTATGTTTATAGTCTCTATATCTATATTTAAAACAATTTTTTTAACAATATACACAAACAATATACATAGGTTTTTAATTTTCAAAAAATAAAGTTTTCGAAAGAATATTTATTTCAAACCTTTATTTTATATTTAATATTGATTTTAATACTATTAAAGATATTAGTGTGATTTTTAATATTATAATTTGTGTAAAATATCATGCAGAAACTGAAAGATTTATTTCAACATGTACGACTATCACCTTTGTGCAATTACAGACAGAGTCCACATATATCCAATATTATTAAATATCAATTTAGCAACAATCTACATACAATATCTGTATCCGGTAATTTTAGGTTTTAACATAAATTTATTTATCTTATTATTATCTCCGATAATTGATTTCACAGAACTTTTTTTTATGGAGTACGAAAATATTGGTAATCCATGTTATTACTATGAATACTATAACGCAGCTATATGGTACGGCGAACGAACCAACAAAAAGAAAACAAAATATTCTCTAAAATTTTCATTATGCTATTTGCAATGAAAAATTTCATTATCGAAATTGCCCAAACCTCCAGAATATATTCACAATCTTATATTCAAACAGACGAAAACTGCTAAAAATTTTCAGAAATATATAAGAGCATATAACACAATATATGCATTTATGTCTATAGGAGGAAAGATTGATACATCTATAAATGCTAAACCTGGACCATATATTTTTAAAATACATGGACAAAACTCTCATAGAATAAGTAGTCTTTTACCTATACCGGGAGATCTTCCAATGTTTTGTCAACTATATACATGATACCTAACATGAAATAGAAAATAGAATGAGTTCAGTGAGGTAATCTTAATATATTACTCTATAAATTATACATTAGCCGGTAAAAGGTTATTTAAATTTGATTTTAACTTATTGCAGGAGTACTCACACTGAGATATTGTTAGTAGAAGAAATGCTAAAACCCAATGTCGTTAGAAAATTACAATAGATGCTTGGTAATCATAATCCATATGTGAAAATTTTTAGAATGGCAAAAGTTAGAAATTCTTCATCAAACCAGGTTAATATGAAACTCCGCTTAATTGCGTCACAAAAAATGTAGACAAGATTTATGCATTACCGCAAGGTTCTGAAATAGCAGCTCTTTGAATTGGTGATTTTGATGAATCATTAAAACCTCGCGATATCTTGCTTCAAAAACATAGTTATGAATTGTTACGAATCACAGAACTACATCCCATATGGTGAACACTTTTGATTCTTTGGGCTTCTAGTTTCAATTTGGGCTTATTTGAGCTTGAATCAAATGGATTAGGGCCCATCTTATGTGGAAAATGATCCAACTTGATTTCTTTCATTTCAGCCCTAAATAAACTCTTACGTTTTATGGCAATTAAAGTTCAAACCTTCTTGGCTCGTGCTCTTGTAATTGGTCTGTGATCTTTCCATGATCTTCCTTTGCCTGCTCTTGCTCCAATTCAGCTCCAACTTCCTTGTTCTTGATATCCACATCATTCTCATTTTCTTCGACAAAAATTATTCCTAATTCTAGTTCATATGCAACAAAAAAGGGGCAAATCAGATACATTAAAGGAATTACTGATCTTAAAATCACTTGGAAGATCAAATTTGTAAGCATTGTTGTTCATCCTCTCCAAGACTTTGAACGGTCCAATCCCTCGTGACACAAGGTTAGATTTCCGTAGGTTAGGGAATCTTTCTTTGAGCATGTGGATCCAAACCATGTCCTCCGACTCAAGTACAACTTTTTTTCTTCCTTTGTTAGCTTGCTTCACATATTGCCTTGTTTTCTCCTCGATATACAATCTAGTTTTCTCATGAATCTGCTTTAGAAACTCAGCTTTCTTTTTCCCATCAAAATCAGTATGTTCTTCAAACGGAAATGGAGACAAATCTAAAGAAGTAAGCAGATTAAAACATACAAAATTTCAAATGGAGAAAACTTATTAGTTGGATGATTTTTCCTATAGTAAGCAAACTCTACATGACGATCATCAATATTTCCAAGACTTAAGGTTCTTTTTAACAAGTGTTCGAAGCAATGCAGACAACATACAATTTACAACTTCCATTTTGATCGTCTGTTTGAGGGTGGAATGTTGTAGCGAACAATGATTTAGTTCCAAATTTTGACCATAATATTTTCCAAAAGTAATTCAATAATTTCATATCTAAGTCGGAAGCTATCGTTCTAGGCATGCCATGAAATTTTACAACATTTCTACAAAACAATGATGCGATATCAGATGCATCATTCATTTTGTGACAAACAATAAAATGCACCATCTTTGTAAAGCGATCAACCACAACAAATATTGAATCATTTATAGTCCTAGTTCAAGATAGACCTAGCACAAAATCCATGGATATATTAGTCAAAAGATGACTAGGGATGGGCAGTGGAGAATCAAATCATGTGGTTGAAGACAAGATTTTTCTTTCTTACATACAATTAATCGCGCACATATCCTCTTAACATCTATTCGCAAATGAGGCCAATCGAAATGTCCTGTAAAATTTTAAAAACTTGGACACTCCAAAGTATTTCTTTAGTCCTCCACTATGAGCCTATCGACCCAAAATATCATGTACATAACAATTAGAATGGACAAATTATTCTCTCCAAACAAGTATCCATCATGTTTGTAATATTCACTTGAAACCTAATTTTCACATGCATTGTACACATTTTCAAAATAAAAATCAGTTGCATTCAATTCCTTGATGTTTTTAAAACCTAGCAATTTCGATCCAGTGAAACAAACAAGTTATGTTGCATAGACAAAGCATCAACCACAATGTTCTCTTTTACACGTTTTTACTTTAGACATGGAAACGATTCTATGAATTCTACCCATTTTGAATGCCTTTTGTTATATTTAGGATGATCTTTAATATTTTTCAATGCCTCATGGTCAATATGGATAATGAATTTCTTGAATCAAAGGTAATGCTGCCACATTTGAAGCGCTCACATCAAAGCATATAATTCTTTATTGTATATTGAGTAATTGAGTTGTGCTTCATTGAATTTTTCACTAAATTAAACAATCAAAACTGCACCAGTACCTACACAAGATGCATCACATTTAATTGCAAAAGCTTTAAAAGATTGGGAAGTGATAAAAGTGGAGAATTAGTAAGCTTCTCTTTCAAAAACTGGAAAGTAGTTTCTTGTGATTCTCCCCATTTAACCCAACGTTTTCTTGATGATTTCAGTAAGAGGGACAACTATGGAACTGAAATATTTCACGAAGCGTTTATAGAAACTCGCAATTCCATGGAAACACCACACTTCACTCACAGCCTTCGGTGTTGGCCATTCCTTGATTGCAATGATGTTGTTTTCATCAAAATGGATTTGTGTAATTTGATTTACCACTCGACAACCAACACACATTCTCCATGTACCATCCTTTTTAGGGACAAGGATCACATGTAATGCACAAGGAGACATGTTTTCTTTCACGTAGCACTTTTTCATTAGCTCTTCGATCTGCCTTTGAAGCTCCTAGGTCTCTTTCAGATTGGTTCTATAGGCAAATTTTTTTGGAATGATAGTTCCGTACACAAAGTCAATTGGATGTTCAATTCCACGAAGTGGTGGTAGTCTAATTGGGAAGATCTTTTAGGAAAACATCCTCATGTTCCTGCGAGTATCAAGAACAACACTAGGAACAGAAGTGGTGAGAGTGTTAATGTTCAAATATGCCTCTTTATTAAAAAGTACAAACATAGTCTGTTGAGAAGGCAAAGCTTTCTTGATCTCTCTTGCTCTCATGAAAAGATTAGTGTTTGTCCTCATGGATTTACTCTCACAAGCCCTTATCTTGATATTTCTCGAGACCTCACCGTTTTTAGAGTGATCTTCATCTCGGTCACACATCTTCTTGTTTTTTTTTCATTCTTGAACATTTGAATCTGGTCTTGGAGCACTTCTTTTGGCGTTAGAGGCACCAAAAAAACTATTTTTTCCTTGAAGTAAAAAAAATACTTGTTAGTATCCTTCGTATTGTGCTCGCTTTTCGGGTTTCCAAGGACATCAAAAGTAAATGAGTTGCTTGCATGGACACAACATTACATAACACTTTGTCTTCATACTTCCTAATGCAAAAAAAGAGCTTTAACTTCTTGAAAACCCTTATTTCAGCACTCTCGTTGAGCCATTAGAGACGGTATGGCTTTAGATGTCGTAGCATAAGAAATCTGAGATTTTCGACTAATGATGTGCTTGTGACATTGGTAAAGCTTCCACTATCAATGATCATTCTGCAAAGTCGATCCTTGACGTGACATCAAGTGTAAAAAATATTTTCTCGCTACACTATTTCTTCTGATTTGGATCACATGGTAAATGCTCTACGAGAAACCAACAATTATGCTATTTCAGCCACCAATTCTTCATTCTCATATGCTTCATTAGTTTCATACTCCTATTCAATTTCTTTAGAAACCACCTCATCTTCATCTTCTCTTTGCACCAATGCTCGTTTATTTGAGAACTGACTTGCATAATATCCCAAGTCTAGACATTTGAAGCATTTGATTATTCTAGTGCAGTTGCTAGAAGACTCATTTCTCCCATGTTTGTGAGGTTGATTAGTCTCAGGGTTTCTTGTAGATTTAGAGCCAAACACACAATTTTATCCTTTGTAATCATGAAAACGTGAGTTTGAGGAACTAAATCCATACCTCTTTTTCTCTTGATTTGTCTTTCAACCTCAGCAATGATGTGAAAAAACTCCTCCATCTCCACACAGTGTCGTGTAGCCAACTCTGTCCATTTTTGCCTCCTGAGTTTCGTCACTGTTGGTACAGATCAAGAGAATCTCCATCTCTTTGTAGTATTCATCCACAATTCGTTCTCCTTGCCTCAAATCTCTCATTTTTTTGAGATTATCTCGGTGAAAATGAATCGGAATGGAAAGATGCTCAACTCTCTTATTTCTCTTAGAAGTCTTTAGCCAAACTTTTCCACATAATCCAATTCTCAAACTTATCAAACTACTCAAACAAAACATCAAGATGTCAACATATGCTCAATTCAAACATTTTTCAATTCCTATTGAAATCGTATTATTCTTTTCTTTTGTTTCTTTTTTATTCTTTTTGTTTTGTTTTTTTATTTCCTTTTTTTTTCTTTTAATGATTCTAATCTTCAAAATGGATTGAAACTGATGGAAACAACAAATATTAAAGATATGATAAACCAAATTAAGAAAAATGGGATTTGATAATAAATGATGTAATCCTAAACCGAACTTTTTTCTAATTGACGATGAAATTATTTTCTTCGACATGAAAACAGAAACTTAAACCCATGTACCAATGTGGTTTTAGGAGAATATTATCAAATATTCTTCTAGATATCAATCTTCTTATATTTATTAATTTTTTTTATTTATAGGATTTAATTTCTCTATTTTTATTAAGTTATTTATAGGATCTTAACCTCTTATATATTTTGATATATGTTCTTGGTTTAATCAAGGGAAAATATTCAAAAACTCTATTTTCCTAAATGGTATTAGAGCACTAAGTCGAAAGACATCAACTCTAAACACGTTTCTGAATCCCACCGCCGATTATGGTTTCCGACGCAGACACCACCTCCGCCGATGTGGATCCTAGACTCCGGAGCCTCTCACCACGTCACCTCCGACTTGGCGAATCTTGCTCTTCACGCCCCTTACACGGGCAACGACGGTGTCATACTCGGTGATGGTTCTGGGCTTACTGTTACACATACGGATTCCTTGTCCTTACCCTCTTCTTCTCATCACTTATCCCTTTATAATGTTCTTTGTACCCCTTCGATGCATAAAAACCTTATATCAGTTCATCAACTATGTACTCACAACAATGTTTCAGTGGAATTCTTTCCCCATTACTTGCAGGTGAAGGATCTCAACACGGGGGCACCAATAAAGCAAGGACTTCTTAAAGATGGCGTGTACGAGTGGTCTGTCTTTTCCAAACCAACCTCTCTGTCGCACTCTCCCTCTATTACTGCTTTCACTAGCGTCAAGTCCACTTTGTCCGAATGGCATTCTATACTAGGCCATCCGTCTTCTGAAATTTTGAATAAAGTTATCTCGTCTTCGTATTTGCTGTTACGGCTGTCATGTCATATTTCTTCATGTGATGTGTGTTTACGAAACAAAAGCCATAAACTCCCGTTTTATGTTTCTACAGTTACTTCATCTCGTCCACTTGAAATCATTTACACCGATGTTTGGACGTCTCCTGTGATTTCTTTCGATGGGTTTAAATACTACGTTATTTTTGTTGATCATTATACTCGTTATACGTGGTTTTATCCCATGCATCGAAAATCTCAGGTTTCTGAAATTTTTCCAAGATTCAAGGCTCTTGTCGAAAATCATTTTTCATCTAAAACTAGATCTCTTTATTCGAAAATGGCGGCGAATTTATTTCTTTACAACAATTTTTATCCACCCATAGCATTTCTCATTTTACAACGCCTCCCCACACACCCGAGCATAATGGGATTTCTGAAAGAAAACACTGACATATCGTTGAAACGGGTCTTGCTCTCTTGTCTCGCGCATCCATGCCTCTTGACTTTTGCGTTCCCGACGGCCGTCTATCTCATAAATCGTCTTCCCACTTCAATCCTTGATTTTAAATCGCCATTTGAATCTCTTTTCACATCCTCACCTAATTATTTCAAACTTCGCATTTTTGGTTGTCTTTGTTACCCGTGGTTAAGACCGTATACACACCACAAACTCGAGTCATGCTCTCTCCCATGTATTTTCCTCGGGTATTCTCTAACCCAAAGTGCGTTTCTTTGTCTCCACTTACCAACCTCTCGAGTCTTCATCTCTCGTCATGTTGAATTTATAGAAACCGAGTTTCCTTACCCTCGTTTTCATTCACCGAGCGCATCCATGCCCAATACTTCACCCGTCTATTCCTTCCATCCGTGTACTCTTGTTCCCATTACCTCCACTCGTACATCACCATCTACGATCGAGCCCCACTGTTCGGATCCTTCCCCACTGGTGTCTTTGTCTCCCTCACCACCGTCACCATCCCCTTCGCCACCACCACCATTGACCACACCTCCAGAACTTCCACCGCAAAATACTCATCCTATGATCACCCGAGCCAAAAATCGTATCACTAAGCCGAAACAAAAAATCACCCTCACAACCATAATTTCCCCTTCCACGGACATTGAACCCACGTGTGTCTCTCAAGCTCTTAAGAACCCAAAATGGAGGACGAACATGAATGAAGAGTTTGATGCCTTGGTTCGCAATGGCACTTGGGACCTTGTCCCGCCGGATCCCTCGTATAATGTTGTTGGGTGTAAATGGGTGTTTAAAATTAAATGTCTTCTTGATGGCTCTATTGACACGTTTAAGGCGCGCCTTGTAGCTAAGAGTTTCCATCAACGTCCAGGCGTCGACTACAATGACACGTTTAGTCCCGTGATCAAGCCCACTACTATTCGACTCGTCTTCAGTCTTGTTGTCACAAGGAATTGGATATTGCGGCAACTCGACATCAATAATGATTTTTTGCAAGGCTCTCTCTCCGAGGCTGTCTACATGGTTCAACCGCCGGGGTTTATTAATTGAGATCATCCGTCTCATGTTTGTAAATTACTCAAAGCTCTCTACGGCCTCAAACACGCTCCACGCACGTGGTACAACGAACTTTGGGGTTTTCTACTTGCGTCCGTGTTTGTTAATTCACTGGCTGACACTTCTCTCTTCATCTTTCGACATGCTGATGATATCATCTATCTCCTTGTTTATGTTGATGACATTGTTATTATCGGCAACAAATCTCACCATGTTGATTGCTTCATTGGCCTTCTATAAAAAAGATTCTCCCTTAAGGATATGGGACCACTCTCCTACTTTCTTGGGGTTGAAGTTACTCGGAGTTCAAGGGGTCTCCTCCTGACGCAACAACGGTACATCACTGATCTTCTCACAGACACTAAATGTTGAATGCTATGTCGGTTCATACTCCTATGGCATCCACTATACGACTCTCCTCTACCTCGGGTACACCGTTAGATGATCCTACCGAGTATCGCAATGTGATCGAAAGCCTACAATACCTTATGTTCACCCAGCCGGATATTGCTTTCTCCGTCAATAAGCTCTCTCAATTCATGCATTGCCCTTTAAGTGAGCATTTGCAAGCTGCCAAACGCATTCTCCGCTACCTTGGAGGTACGCGCTCTCTTGGCATTTTTCTCTCGTGTAATAGCCCTCTCACTCTTCATGCTTTCTCCGATGCGGATTGGGGTGGCAACCGTGATGATTACACCTCGACGAGTTCTCATATTGTCTATCTCGGTTGCAATCCCATTTCTTGGTCATCCAAGAAACAACGGTTCCCTGCAAAATCATCCTTGGAGGCTGAGTATAAATCTATTTCAGCGACGGCTTCGGAAGTTCGGTGGCTTACTTCTCTTCTTAGTGAGCTTGGGATCTCGTCCTCTTGTCTGTCGGTCATTTATTGTGATAACATCGAGCAACGTATCTCTGTGCCAATCCGATCTTCCACTCTCGCATGAAACACATAGCTATTGACTATCATTTCATCTGAAGTCTTGTCACGGTTGGACTTCTTTGGGTGGCTCATGTCTCATCTATGGATCAATTGGCGGATGCTTTTACCAAACCGCTGCCTCGGACACGCTTTGATCTACTTCGGCTCAAGATTGGTCTCTCCACCGAGACTCATCTTGCGGGGGCATATTAGGAGAATATTATCAAATATTCTCCTAGATATCAATCTTCTTATGTTTATTAGTTTTTCTTATTTATAGGATCTTAATTTCTCTATGTTTGTTAAGTTTCCTTATTTATAGGATCTTAACCTCCTATATATTTTGATGTATGTTCTTGGTTTAATCAAGGGAAAATATTCAAAAACTCTATTTTCCTAAATGTGGATGGTCTTAAAACCTTGAAATACTTGGTTTAGAAACGAGAAAAATGATCGGAGACGTCACAAATGAAGGATGACAAATTCTTTTGATAAGTTGATAGTAGAACGCCATAGAAACAAGATCTGGTAATTTCTAAGTTTTGTTCTAAAATAAGTTTATGGAAACCGTTCAAAATAGACGATGCTTCATGTCTTATTGATGCAAATGATGAAAATACGCTACAAATGCAACAAAATTGAATCTATAAGAACTAATAAGCAATACAAAGTTTTGAAAGATTTTTTTTTGGAGTGTGAGATGGTCAAGGATGAATTTAGGAAGTGAATGAGAAGTTTGAAAGCATTTTTGGAGCTTTAGAGGTTTGACTCATAATTTTGAAATAGCGTGAACACTTTTGATTCCTTGGACTTCTAGCTTCAATTTGGATTTATTTGAACTTGTATCAAATGGACTAGGCTCGCCATCTCGTGTGGAAAAAGACTCAACTTGATCTCCTTGAATTTAGCCCCAAATAAGCTCATAATTTTAATGGCGATCAAAGTTCGAGATTCTTGGCTCGTGCTCTTGTAATTGGTCCTAAGCTCTCCATGATGTTTCTTTGCTTGATTTTTCTCCAATTCAGCTCTAACTTCCTTGTTCTTGATATCCATATAAAAAAATAGTTTTTTTTCCTTTAGTATGATGGGGCCCTTTCACGTTTACGTTTAGTTAGGATCTCGATTTTGTTTTCAATATCAAGCTCTGTAAGTTAACTTTATCTCTGAAATCAAATCCAAAAAACATACCATTTACATGCAATATTTGTTTTATACCATCAATATCTCATCATCTCAGTGATTGTCTTTACCAATGCATATACGTAAAGTTGTACAATAGCATATTCATATATCTAAAAGTTTATATTTTTTACATTCTTGAAAGCAAATTTCAAGGCTAGAAGACGATTTTTATAGCTTTGCTTCATTCTTCCTGCAAGAATCACAGTTAAAGATCATGTCTATATCATATTAACCAAATTTATATCGTCTGAGTCATTAAATTAATATTTATTTTAATCTGTTTGTTTTATTCAACAAATTATTCTTGAATACCTTGAACATACCAAATTCATTTTTGGAAAATGATTATTAAAATAAAAGATACAATATTAGATAAATAAATAAAACATGTATAAACTTTTATATTTATATAAGGATAACAATTAGAAATGTTAATTTCAAGCCCGCCCCGAAACCCGACCCGAACCCGGCCCGAAAAATCACGGGTTTGGATCGAAAATTATAGGCCCGTAGTTTTCAATCGGGCCGGGCTCGGGCTTGGAAAATTTTGTCCCGCGAAATTCGGGTCGGGCCAGGCTCGGCCCGCGGGCCGACCGAGCCCGAAAATGGCCCGCACCCTAACCCTAGTGTTCTCTCCTCCCTCAGTCTCAAAAGCTTTCTCCCTCCCCCTACTTCCTCGTCGTGACGTCTCTCTCCCTCGTGCATAAGTTATTAGTTTGTAATTAAATATTTTTTTATTTTGTTTATTAATAACTTTTTTTCTTCTTATATTTTGTGTATTCTTTATGTTCATAATAGTTTTTCTAAGATAAAAATCCCTAAATATTATGTGCTATGATATAACTTATAATATATTAACTTCATTTGAGTTATTTTCCATTAAAAATAAAAATTAAGAAAATTTAAAAGGATATGAATACAAATAAATTTTTAATTTACACATATATCATATATGTGACACAAAAAAGTGAAAAGGAAAATATCACAAATGTATGTGTGATCCTAATATATGCATGCAATATATACCGATATGGATGTGTTGCACTTCTAGAAGTCTAACACTAAGACATATGGTATTGAGATAGCACTTATGGCTTCTGATATCCTAAGTATTCCGATCACCACAGTTGCTTTAGAGTCATCTTTCAGCGCCAACTCGTGTGTGCTCAACAAACACAAAAGCCGTCTCTTACCTCAAATGTTCAAGCCTTAATTTTTGCTCGTTCTTGGTTACTTGGTTACGATGAAGAAGGTTAAGTTTATACATTTCAATTCAAATTATCGAGATTATACGATTGCTTATGTTGTTCATTTGGTTTCTTTGATTGAATAATGTGTAGATTTTATATTTAGTAGCCCCAATGGATTTCTCGTCGTGAGCCAATAAGCATATTGATGGTGAAACCGCAAGAGCAAGAGATTCAAATCAAATTTGTTTGTATTTTTTCTCATTTATGGACTTGTATGGAATAGTTTTTAATCTTTGTTGATATGTGTTTTAAACTATTAGACTAATGATTTATTTAGCATTTCTGAATTTGTTACGTGATTTTTGGATTTGTATGGATTAATTTAGGCGTTTTAGACTTTTTTTAAATTTTTTTAACTTTTTATCTCTTTAGACCCGAGGCCCGGCCCGAACCCATTCAAAGCCCGTTGGACCGGGTTCCGGACTGTATATTCTAGGCCCGATCGTATCCGGACCGGGCTGATCCGACCCGTAAAAATGCGGACTTTTTTCGGGCTCGGGTTGGGCTCGGACTGACCTGTCCCGTATCGCACCCCTAATAACAATATATTATACTCTTTTTGTCCAATTTGTTTTTCAATTTTAGGTTTCGTTTAACTGAATATTTTGGAATCATAATTAATTTTTACATTTTAGATTTCGCCCAACTGAAACTTCTAAAATTAGTCATAATACTTTCTTTACAATATTTTCAATTCCATTGGGATCCCTCATCCTCAAGTCACAAGTAAAATTGAACTCAAATTATGCATTGTGGTATCATTGTTTTATTTGTTTAGATTAACAAAATAAAAAATATTTATATTGTATTTGTTTTCTTTTTATATTTGATTATTGATGTAACTGTCGTACTGTTAATTATTGCAACTTTTGAAATTTCGTAAAGAAAAAGTATGTAACACAATACTATCATGTATTAGATTTGATGTTTGACTACATTTTTATGTCTAAACTCAGGGTCGTGCTTGGGCCCAAGCAGCCCAAGCACAGGCCTAGGGCACCACAATAATATTCGATTTTAGGGGCACCAGATACAAAAATGTGTCGTAGTGTGGTGGTTGTTGCGTGCCGTCATATACTGCTTGTCCCGAGTTCGATCCGCAGCAGGGGCACCGTTTCTTTTTTTTTTAATTTTTTTTCAAAAAAAAAAAGAAATAAAAAGGAAAAATATAAAAGAATATTTGGTTGTATTCTTCGACAAACACAATTGACAATCCCTAAACCTAACTTTCTTTTTTTCAGCAAAACGACAACACCTCCATCGACGGCACATCGCCTCCGGCGACCGTCCGCGCTCGCACAGCACCACCGGCCGGCGGCGGGGTGCAACCCGCATTTTAAGAATTGACTAGTCTTAAACTCGCCGCCATTGTCTTAAACGCTCTGTTTTTCTTATCCATGGTTTATGTTTCCTTTAATTTTTCAGAAAAAATGCCTCCATCAAGCAATAGAAAACAACTATCTGGAGCCAAAAAAAGGAAGAGGAAACAACAACAAGAAGAGTTGATAAGTTCTCAAGCTAATGCTATTCTGAGGTATGTTAAAAGATCCGAAAGTATTCGAATTAACGAGGTTGCGAGAAATAGTGAGGAACTTGCTTCTGTGAATGATGATGAGGATGAAAATATAAATGAACATGGTAGCAAAGAAGAGGAGCAAGTGCATATTAGTGAGAATGAGAATGAGGTTGGAGACGGGAATCTGAATGCCATTGGTCAAAAAGATGTTAGAGAACAACACATACCTTTAGATTTTTGTGATCCTGGAAACTGGAATATAGTAGATCAGGGATTGAGAGACTTTATGGTTGAAAAAGGTCCTATGGAAAGGCAATCTAGTAAGTGTCATTTTCCTAAAGATGCCAGTGGTAGACATTTCTCTAGCGTACATTATACAAGAGAGATGAGTAATGGAGAGGAACAAGACAGACGTTGGCTAGTTTATTCGAAAATACTAGACAAGGTATTTTGTTTTTGTTGCAAGCTATTCAAGCAAAACAAAACTAGTGGCCAACTGGCAACAACAGGATACAATGATTGGAGGAACCTTTCATCGCGGCTGAGAGAGCATGAAACTAGCTCAGAACATATAATGTGCATGAGTCAGTGGATGGGATTAGAATTGAGACTCCAGAACAATTGTTGTCTTGATAATGATATCCAAGAAGAAATCAAGAAAGAGAAAGCTCATTGGAAAGGAGTGTTGTTGAGAATATTTTCGGTGGCAAAGACTCTTGCTAAAAATAATTTAGCATTTCGTGGGAGCAATGAGAAGATTGGTGAAGAGGGTTGTGGGAATTTTTTGAGTATCATTGAAATGCTTGCAGAGTTTGATCCAGTAATGCAGGAACATGTTAGAAGAATTGAAAATGGTGAAACTCGTTATCATTATCTCAGCAACAGAATTCAAAATGAGTTGAT
Source organism: Gynandropsis gynandra (assembly GCA_036759665.1). NCBI lineage: Eukaryota > Viridiplantae > Streptophyta > Magnoliopsida > Brassicales > Cleomaceae > Gynandropsis > Gynandropsis gynandra. The sequence goes on along the minus strand of CM071873.1, from coordinate 2,792,015 downwards.
AGATATGCTAGCGAATGAGATGAAGCTTATAATAATCAAGAGGATTCAAAGCGCGAAATATTTTTCAATTATTGTGGACTGTACTCCAGATGTTAGTCATGAGGAGCAGATGGCTCTTATTATCCGGTGTGTAGATGTTATGGCAACTTCTACGAAGATAGATGAATTTTTTTTGACATTCCTAAAAGTTCAGGATACATCTGGAGAAGGGCTTTTTCTTACTATTCAAGAGGCATTGGTTGATCTTGAGTTGAAAATGGATGATATAAGAGGACAAGGTTATGACAATGGAGCAAATATGAAGGGAAAACATAAAGGAGTTCAAAGAAGATTGCTTGAAGTCAATCCTAGGGCATTTTACACTCCTTGTGGTTGTCATAGCTTGAATCTCGCACTTTGTGATATGGCCAACACTTCTACAAGAGCTGTGTCATTTTTTGGGATTGTTCAGCGTGTTTATTGCCTATTTGCACATTCAACAAAGAGGTGGGCTGTATTCAAAGATATGGTGAGAGGTCTCACACTAAAGCCTCTATCTGATACTCGCTGGGAGAGTCATATTGAGAGTGTTAAAGCAATACGATTTCAAGCTCCAAAAATAAGAGAAGCTTTGTTTTACTTGGCCGATAATAGTGATGATCCAAAAACAAGAAGTGAGGCTGAGTGTCGTGCGACAAGTGAAACACATGGAATTGGAAGCTTTGAATTCTTGTTTGGTATGGTTATTTGGCACGATCTTCTATTTGCTGTGAATGCTGTAAGTAAGCATTTACAATCAGAGGACATGGATATCGATGTTGCCATTGCTCAACTTAAAGGGCTTGTTTCTTTTTTCCAAGACTACAGGGAGACGGGGTTTGAGAAAGCAAAAGTTGAAGCTAAACTAATTGCAGATGTTATGGAGATTGATGCCATTTTTCCTACGAAACAAAGACGTATTATCAAGAGAAAAAGACAATATGACGAGGGATCAGATAAGATCAATGATGATGTAGTCTTATCCCCAGAGGATAACTTCAAAATTGATTATTTCATCCAAGTCATGGATCAAGCTTTAGTTTCACTTGAGGCAAGGTTTGAACAATTCCGAAGGTATGATCAAATATTTGGGTTTTTGTTCGACTTGAGAAAATTGAACTCGGCAAGTGATGATAGCTTGATGGCATCTTGTTCCAAGCTTCAAGGCTTTTTGCAACATGGAACACATTCAGATATTGATGGGAATGATTTGTTTATGGAGCTGAAAGTTCTAAGAAAAGTCTTACCCAAAGAAACTAAGAAGCCCATTGAAGTGTTGAATTTTCTGAAAAAAATGGATGGTTGCTACCCCAACACTTGGATTGCTTATCGTATAGTGTTGACGATTCCAGAATTTCTGTTTTCTGCTGAGAGAAGCTTCTCAAAGTTGAAATTGATCAAGTCTTATCTTCGATCAAGTATGTCACAAGAAAGGTTGAATGGATTGGCTATGTTATCGATTGAAAGAGAAATGATCAAAGATCTTGATTACAAAAGTTTGATGAATGATTTTGCAGAAAAAACTGTAAGGAGAGTTCGATTTCAGTAGTACTAGTATTAGTTTAACTTTTTGAACTATTATACTATGTGTAGTGACTCGAGTTGTGAATGGAATCACATTTTTATTTATTATCTTGATATTTTGGTTTCTGTAAAAGACAAGGGACACCATTTTTTTTTATCTCCGCTTGGGGCCTCCCATACTTCAGGCACGGTCCTGTCTAAACTTCATAATAATAACATCCATTGTCCTATCATAATCTTGGAAAACAAAATTATGTATGGGTATGCATATATATGCCCTTGACGCATATAACATGAACATATTACATAGCACGACATTTAATTTACCCTTAAATTATATAAAAATATTGCTAATAAAATAAGAAAAAATATTTTTATTTTATTTATGTCAATACTAAAAATACTAAGTCAAGTATCCAAGTAAACAATGTCGGTGTCCTTGTATACAAAATTTAAATAAATAGTATATTTTTATTTAATTTATTAAAAATAATAATAATGTGATTTTTTTAATGAATATTATTTTGATATCTCCATTCGATTTTGAGAAAGTGTGATACTCGAAATTTTATTCGATATATGCAATTAAAATATAAATTTATATAATAAAACCTATTCTCACACATTTATGATTATGTGGTTATTATTTTTTAATATATGTTATCTAATTTTTTTATAATTTTTAAGGTGTATAAATGTAATAACACATTTCACCATTCACAATGTGAGAAAAACATAAGGTGTTGTCCAAATCAGAACAACAAATTTAGGAAAAAGAATCAAATGGTATTAGAAAATATATAATTTATATCTAATTTTGTGCATAACTAATAATACATAATTTTGATTTTCATATAATCTGTTAATAGATTTATTCATAGACATTTATTGGCAACTATTATATTTCATGTAGTTTAATTACCCTTATCAAATAGTTACCAGTATAAAAATAAAGTTTCATTCGACAGTACAAAATTTTTTTCGTAATGGTTCTGTTTCATTGCACTAATTTGATTATATATTATTTGATTATTTGATTTGTTTTACAAATATTTGCTTTTAATGTTAGTACATATTATTGAAAAACGAATGTTATCCATGGCTGCGAATATTTAATTTACAAATATTCTTTGATGTAATACATATTATTTACAAATCTTTACAATAATATTTTCGATGCGGTTGGAAAATGAGACAAAAATGCTAACTTTTATATGAAGATCAAGGTATATGGTTGAAAAATACCACGACACAATGATTATATATAAATGGTATGATAATCCAGACCTCTTTGTAATCATTACTGTCAATCCAAAGTGGCAAGAGATCTTGAATAATCTTGAATTGTACGGTGGAGGAATTGCAAATAATAGGTGGAGATCCCGATTGGAACGATGCTCTAGACTAGGTTAGAAGGGATAGGCCTTGCTGCAACGAGTCGCACAAGGTTTGTGGGATGGATGGTCACACGAGAGTTGCGGAAACCTCTCGATTCACCGGTTGGTCGCATCTCGGGTCGCACTGTCGGCGTCTCGGGTCGCGCATACGGCTTCTTCTTCCGCGCTGGAGGTCGCGTCCTCTTCTGCTTGGTTGGTCGCGTCCTCGACGTCTTCCGGGATCATATCATGCCCTCTTACTTGAAAAGGATTTGTCCTCAAATCCGCATGATCTCGCAAATCTAGCCGGTAGGCGTTGTTGCTGATCTTCTTAGTCATCGTAAATGGACCGTCGATCCGGGGCATTAATTTTGATATTCGGTTCTATAATCAACATCGTAAACGCTTATACTAGTGCTGCCCGCTCAGTAATTTAGGAATTCTTATTTTGCTGGAAGGTTAAAGTATGAATCCGGAACCGTTGATTGAAGGTTAAGTTCGATTAATGAGAATCTGACCGGTCGGTTAATCGACTTAAGAATTAGTATTGCGCGCGTAACGCTGCTGTAGTCACGAGTTAATCACTGCTGGAAGGTAGGATTGCACGTAACTATGGTTAGGAGGTTTAGGCTCGGCAGAATCACTCCTCATCTTAGAACATGAATTTCCCATTATCAAGATAATTCGATAGGTTTATGATCCTTAGTTGTTACATCTATGCGATTCCCGGTATCCCAAAACTCGTAGTGTTCTTCATTGTCAAGTCTTCCGTATCCTTCCGTCACTGTCATCATTTAGTTTAGTGTTTTAGATATTTACACCACGCCATCATCTATTTCACATCGTCTTAGTTTAGTTAATTCTTAGAAAAGGCTGCATTAGTCCCTAGAGTTTGACCCAGGTACTACACGAACCGTATACTTGCGGTAGAGTGGTCTAGGAAATATTATTGCTTGAGTTTCCAATCATCAGCCATGCAAACATTAAATGTGTAATTAATGTGTAAGCTTCATGCAAGGCTACACATTAATACATAGGAAACATAAAACAAGAAGATAATTAGGTCGCAGGAATAAGTGACACGCGGCCTCGTTAAAAACTCGCCGTCAGAAAACCCCGTGGGACAAAACCGACGAAGGGAAAAGAGTACACGCGGGTCACTTACCTAATTAATAACCGTTGCGGGTCGGGCTTCGGTTTGAATGACGTTCCTTAGGCTCGTAACTTCACGTGAACTTGAATATTCTTCATGCATGTGGACGGCCGCGAGAATCCCGATAATGTCGTCCTTAAGCTTCACAGCCTTGGCTTGGGTCACGGGACCTGTTGGTAGGATCAAGGCTTCTTCCTCCATAGCTCTTGCTCGAGTCACGGGACCAACGTACTTCGATTTGTTCGCGTCTCGGGCCGCGCTAGTGATGGTCGCGTCTCGGGTCGCGCTGTCTGCATCTCGGGTCATGCATACGGCTTCTTCTTCCACGCCGGAGGTCGCGTCCTCTTCTGCTTGGTTGGTCACATCCTCGACGTCTTCCGGGATCATATCAATAGATCAGTCGTTGAAGCCAATTATTTAAGATGAAATTGGATGAGCTTTTGGAAGATATCAATGCAGGAATGTTTTCCCCAAACCAATATTAGGTACATAAGATGCCATTCTTTTACGAAACTTTGTTTATACAATCAATATATTAGATGCCACTTACTAACATGTACACATTATTTCTTTTTCAGTCATATACACTATTGATTTTCAAAAGAGTGGATTACGCATGCTCATATTGTGATATGGCTCCACCACATGTTTAAGAGTCCTACTATAGAAAGACATCGATAAATTCATACAAGTAGAGTTGCTTGACAAAGAGTTAGACGGTGAAGGATGTAACCTAGTACAACAACATATGATGCATAACCCATGTGGTTTAGATAGACCACACTCTCCTTATATGTAAAATGGAATGTGCACGAAGAAATATCCTAGGACATTCATTAACTGCATATACGTGGATAAATCAGATTATGTCATTTACAAACATAGGAAAGATGGTGCAAAATTTGCAACGATAGGTGATATAAAGTTGGACAATTTCTATGTAGTTCCTCACAATTTACAAATCCTCAAGAAATATAGGGCACATATCAACATTGAATGATGCAGTAGATCTAATGCAATCAAGTATCTATTCAAATATGTAACAAATAGAGTGGAAAAAACATCTTTATTGATCGAAATAGTGATCAGTAATGACAATACTCCAAGGATGGAGAAGGTGCCCATTATGGAAATAAATGAGATGATGAATGATCTCAAATTTCATTACCTATCTTCATGCGAAGCAGTCTAGCGTATCTTATCATTCCATATACATCACCAAAAGCCCCCGGTTATGCAATTATTGCTGCATCTAAAAAATGAAAAAAGTTTAACATTTGAGGATTCCACATATTTTGAGAGAGCGATCACAAACCAGACATAGAATTAACTATATTTATAAAATGGATGAAGAGTAACAAAATATCCGAAGATGCTAGAGAATTGACATACATTGAGTTTCCAAAACTTTTTGTGTAAAACAATACCGATAAGTTTTGGTTTCGGAGGAGAAAAGGATTATCAAGTAGTAGAATCATCAATATTTACCGAGCTTTGGAAGAATTGTATATTACCTTCGAATGTTGCTAAACGTTGTGAAAGGATCGACTTGTTATGATGACAGAAAAACGTTTGATAATGTCAAGAATCCTAGTTATAAAAAGGCGTGCATTGCTAGAAGTTTACTAGATAGAGATAATGAATGGCAACACGCAATGAATGAAGCCGGTAAATGGGCAATGATGACTTAATTAAGGCGTATGTTTGTAATTTTATTGATATATTTTGAAGTGAGCACACCATTAGATATTTGGAACCACTCTTGAAACTCCCTAGAAGATGATATATTGATTAAGAAGAAAAAAAAGTCCATATTAAAGACTTCAGATTATCTGATAAAGAAATTTAACAATACACTTTAATAGATCTTGAAAAGCTACTAAGAGAAAATGGTAAGTCATTATCTAACTATCATGGCATGTCAATACCAAATAAAAGTATATTGGATGAAATTGCTAATACCATGTTCACTTAAAAAAAACACGGCATTTGCAACGGACGGAGCAAACAGATCCGTCCGTTGATGACAAATGCCAACAGATTGTAATTGATACCTCAGAACTTCCAACGGGCTGTCATCCGTTGCAATCCGTCATAACTTTCAAAAGACGGTCAACGGATCGCTAGCGTTGCTCTCGTTCATTACAATCCTCGCAATTTTCATTGGACGGTCAACGGATAGATTCCGTTGCCAACGTCCGTAGGAACCTCGTTAGAAAATCACAAAAAAATCCAACAAACATCCGTTGCAAACTATAACGGATGTCCATTGGAAAGTGTAACGGATGCCCATTGAAATTATTAAGTTCGAGGATTACCGATGGAATAATTTCGCGTGAGCTTGCAACGGGTATCCGTTGACATTTCCAATGGATGTCCTTTGCAAAGAACACTATTTAATTATAAATTTCAAGGTTTTAGCATCAAACCATCAACAACAAATATACTTTCAACAAAATATTAGAAACCACTGATATTACGTCATAATTTAGATGTTATGCATATGGAAAAAGAACTTTTTTTGATAACATCATCAATACTGTTTTGAATGTGGCAGATAATACTAAAGATAATATACAATCAAGAAAAGATTTGAAGACAATATGCCGATGATCTGAGTTGGAATTAAGAGATGAAAGGTCACCTATCCCAGTATTCAAATTGTCTGGTCCAACGAAAAAATATTATTAAAGTGGCTAAAAGAAGATGTTAAGTTTCCAGATGGATATGCATTGAACATTGCTCGGTGTGTGGATATTGTTGGTTCGAGGCTGATCGGGTTGAAAATTCACGATTTTCACATTTTTATGCAGCGACTCATTCCAATTGCATTTGCTGAGCTCTTACCATGGAATGTTCACGATGTGCTATGCGAAATCAACATATTTTTCAGAGATATATGTTCAAGAAATTTAAAAAGGGGTGACTTGGAATTAATGAAAAACAATATCTTTGAAGTATTATGTTCACTGGAAAAAGTTTTTTCGCCTTTATTCTTCGATGTCATGGAACATTTCCCAATACATTTACCACATAAGACAATACTCGATGGGCCAGTTCAATTCAGATGGATGTCTGTTGACATTTCCAACGGATGTCCGTTGCAAATAACACTATTTAATGATAACTATTAAGGTTTTAGCATCAAACAACAAATATATTTAAAAAAATGACATCTTCTTCAAATCGAGATATATATAGATCGAGAGAGTGAATGTATAGAAGAAAATCTCCTATAACCGAAGAGATTACGCAAGAATTCTTACAGGGATGTGAGCAATTCATGAGTTTTGCATCGATGTAACCTTTGTGTCGAGAACGCGAGACAATGTTATGTCCATGCAAAAGATACAAAAACATGAAGTATCAAAGTCATGAAATTATTTGCAAACATCTTTACAAGGTGGGTTTCGTTGAGAATTACAAAATTTGGTTATTTCACGGTAAAAATTGTGGTGTTATAGATATTGTGCAAGAAGCACAAGTAGAAAGAAATGAAGAAGTTATTTAGGAAGCATCAACGACCAATCCATACGTGGAAATGGTGTCAGATGCTTTTCCTGAAGTTTTTCATGAACAAACACATGAAGAGATGTCGAATATCGATGCACACCGATTCTTCAAGCTATTGGATTCGGCAAAACAACCTATATATGAAGGTTACCGTGAACGTCAATCTCGCTTATCTTTATTTTCAAGATTAATGAGTATAAAAACATACTACAATGTTGATGAAAATTGCATGGATTCATTTTGCAAAACCATGCGTGAATATTTACTGGAAAATAATCATGCTCCCTAGACATACTACGAAACAAAAAATGTTTAAAAGATTCAGGAATTCCACATGAGAAAATTGATGTTTGTAGGAACAGTTGCATGTTGTTTTAGGGAAATGATAAAGACTTGTTGGAACGTACGTTTTGCGGTGCAAGCAGATTTCGGCCAAAACAACCATCATCACGTAAATATGTACCATAAAAAATGTTATATATGCTTATAGTAAACAGGTTGAGAAGGTTATTTGAATCGAAAAAAACTGCTGCGACAATGAGATGGCACGCAGAACATTCAACGCGCGAAGGTATAATGCAACATCCATCGTATGGTAAGGCTTGGAAAGATTTCAATGACATATTCTCTGTGTTCGCGTATGAAACAAAAAATATTTATCTTTGCATGTGCACCGATGGTTTTAGTCCATATGGACAATCTGGAAATCAATATTCTCTGTTACAAGCCGTTAACGAATGACCGTTAAAAACATTGTAATGGGCCTCCGTTAATAATGCTAATAGGCATCCGTTACCAATTACTAACGGATGCCCGTTAACAAAACTGTAACGAGAATCCGTTACAGTTTGCAATAGATGCTCGTTGCAAAGTGTCATCATGTCTACCTATTCTACAATTTTTTTCCAACGGGGATCCATTGCAAATTGTAACGAATGCCAGTTATAGTAGGAGACGAAAAGTCGTTTTTGTGTTCGTTGCCCCGAGAACACGTATTTCCAACGAGCATCCGTTGGAAATTGTAACGGATACCCGTTGGAGAAACATAATTTCGTGTCACTTAATTGTGTCTTTTGAGTTGACGTCTTTTTCAACGGGCATCCGTTGCAATTTCCAATAGATGCCCATTGGAAATTTCTACATATATATCGTTAAACAGTTTCATTTTCAACACAAATCAAAACTTAAAATCCTCTCAAACACTTCCTCTCACACACAACAATCACCTTCATAAACATTCAATACAAAATGAGGGCTAGACGATTCATAGGTTCGGGATGTATGTTGGCGAGTTCAGCGGGAGCCCCTCCCCCGCCTCCACCGCCATCATATCGGCCTCCTTCACCAATATCGGCACCGATGATATTTGATGAAGAGGATGATATGGTAGATATCGACTCCTTAATCGATAATTTCGACGGCGTCCCACCCTTCCAATTATCGATCATGATCGTCCTCTCGGGACGCTATGGTAAAATTTCAAATTATGCATTTATATTGTTGTAATTTATAAATGTTATCTAAATGTTTCATTTTCATGTGCAGGTTTGATGTGGATGATGTTCTAAAACATACGAATAACAACATTATCCAAGGGTCCTTACAGGATCAACTCTATTATTCCTGGTAAGTTATGCCATAAGTTATACGCCGCCGATGGTGGTGTACTTTCCTCGTCAGTTTCAAAATGATTAATTATATATGTTTTAAAGTAATTTATTATAAGTTATTTTGCAGCGCATATATAGATGAAGGAAGACGGATACGTCGTGCATCTACACGGCTTGGATGCGTGACATGCAAGCCCACATGCGCTCTATGAAGAAAAATGCCAAATGCAAATACTATACCACGAATCGAAAACCGACATGGGCAACAGACGAGGTCTTCAATCAACTCTTCCAACATTGGGAGTCTGAGAACATAAAGGCCAAGTGCTAGAAAGCCAAAATATGTCGGTACGGTGAGAAGGTTCCCGGAGATGGTATGTATCGTCATAATTTGGGATCAAAATTGTTTCCGAAGAGAAAGCAAGAATTGGTAAATTTCCGATAGTTATTATTTAAATTTTTTTGTTTTTAATATATATATATATAATTATATTTATGTTATACATCAAATGCAACGAATAGGAATAGAACCGACTCTTGTTGTGTTGGTAGTGGAAACCCACGCCAAGAAGAAACCAGGTGTCGGGGAAGAGAGCTACGAACCTGAACTCGTCGACCCTCGAGCAGAAGGAACCGATGTGACAGATAAGATCACACAGCAATCACAAGTTTGCGGTTCAACTCCCGACGAGCTTAGTCCTTTACAAAAGGAAAAAAATTATTTGGAGGTAAACATTTATTATTTATATTTCGATTAGTAATAAATATTTTCTAGCAATTCTAACTCTAATTTTGTTTATTTTGTAGTCGGTTAGACCGTATAAGGGGCATCTATACGGTCTCGATGCATTGCAAAAGGATATCATCGAGGACGCCACGATGTTACCTCCCGTGGTCCAAGAGAGCTACACACAACAACGGTGTATCGAGGATCTTGAAGCACAACTTCGAGAAACTCAAGCACAACTTCAAGAAACTCAAGCAAAAATGCCGCACATGGAGAGAGTTATAGAATTGCTATCCGATCGGGCAAGGGAATCAACCCCTCGTCAAGAACCGGTTATCGATTCGGATGCAACGCCTTCACGAGGTGCTGATGACCACGGGGATGACATCGGCCCCACAGATTTAGATGAAATGTAATAGAATTAGGTTTTATTTTTTTGTAAGAAATTTTAATATATTAATTAAGGTTATTTAAATTTTTATTTTTTAAAATTTATTTTATTTTATTTTATTATTTATTATTTAAAAAATGTACAACGGATTCCCGTTGCAAATTCTAACGGGCATCCGTTGGAATAGAAATTTCCCGCCAAATGGTAACAGATTCCCGTTGCCATTTCCCGCCAATTTGTAACGGATGCCCGTTGCCATTTCCCGCCAATTTGTAACGGATGGCCGTAGCCATTTCCCGC
>CM071873.1:2749046-2781325 GCA_036759665.1 Gynandropsis gynandra | reverse complement strand
CCCGTTGCCATTTCCCGCCAATTTGTAACGGATGCCCGTTGCCATTTCCCGCCAATTTGTAACGGATGCCCGTTGCCATTTCCCGCCAATTTGTAACGGATGCCCGTTGCCATTTCCCGCCAATTTGTAACGGATGCCCGTAGCCATTTCCCGCCACTTTGCAACGGATGCCCGTTGCAAAATTTCAATTCTCGCTCATTTTTTGTTCCAACGGAAGGGCAACGAATATCTGTTACAAATTGATAACGAGCATCCGTTACAATTTTGTAACGGGTATCCGTTGCAGGTTTGTAACGGGCATCCATCGCAGTCATTGTAACGGGTATCCATTACAATTTGCCAACGGAGTGATCCGTTGCCCGTCCGTTGCAAATTTGCAACAGATTATATCAGTTGTAACTCCGTTGGAAATCGTAACGGATCTCGATTTATAACGAACGATTCCCAACGGGTACAGATCCGTTGCCGTCTGTTGGGAATCGGTCATTGTAACGGATTTTTAGCGATATCCACAAATATGTCTGTTGAAAATCGCCTGTTTTTTTTGTAGTGGTTGAGGCCGAAAATGCAGTATCAAAAAGGAATTTTTTGTGTGTATGGTCCAAGATGAATAAAAACAACATATTTATATAGGAAAATTTCAAAGATCAAATCAAAATAAAAATTTGTAATACAAGTTGCATCATTAGGCACATCACAACTACTTTTTCCAGGGGCAGAACTGTGCATTCTCGCTTCAAAATTCATCTCAATGTTAATGAAGGATCAACGTGTTACATAAAAAAAGGAAGTATGCTATTAATTATAGGGGATGAAGCACCAATGACACACCATATTACATTTGAAGTATTAAATCGAAAATGAAAAGATATTATGTCTTCCATTGATGGGAAGGAGTTAAAAAAAAGCTTTGGTGGGAAAACAATTCTCCTTGGAGGTGATTTCAGAGAAATCTTATCGATCACTCAAAAAGAAAGAACTGACATTTCCTAGTACCCATAAGTCGCTCACACCTATGATATTCATTTCATATCTTTACATTAGCACAAAATCGACGAGAGAAAGAATTTAATAAATGGTTATTGAATGTGGAAAATGACATAACACCTAAAAAGAATGTGAAAGTCGATATGTATGGTAATGGCGAAAAATCCTCATCGACACATAATTATTAATCCAGATCACAAATAACCCATTGAAAGCACTTGATGACTCAACATATCCACGAATCAATGAATCTTTCATGAAGCGTGAATATCTTAAAGAAAGGGAATACTCACTCCAAGAAACGAACATGTAGATGAGATAAATAACTTTATCTTTTGACATCTTTTCGGGAAGGCGAAAAAAGATTTAAACTCAGACCATTTCGAACTGATAGTGTTTCTACTATAGATTGACAATCCTTTAATACTATCGAGTATCTAAACTCTCTTGAGTTTTTTGGATTCCTAAAACATAAAATTTCTTTAAAGGTGGATGCTTCGATAATGATGTTCAGAAATATCAATAAAAAGGAAATGAGATACGACTAGTTGTCACTCAATTACCAACAAGAGTATTGGAAACAAAAATGATTACAAGCACCCATCTCTGCAATAAGGTTTTATACCAAGAATTATCTTATTTCCAACTAATTCACGTCTACGTTTTACTTTGCGAAGGAGACAATTTCTCTGAGATTATGTTATGCAATGACAATAAAGAAAATTCAAGATCAAAGTTTGAAACTTATTGGACTTTACCTTCCAAAATCGGTATTTAGGCACAGTTAATTGTATATTACACTATCAATAGTCACTTTCGCTATTGGCTTACGAATCTTGGATTTAAATGAAGAATTCATACAACCATCATCCATTACAAATGTGATTTATAAAGAAATATTCAAAGAGTTATGAGATACATCAGAAAAGTATGTAAATATTAGCTTCATTTTATATTATTGGTCATTTTTATAATATATATGCATTCTTTTGAGAAGCATTTCATATTTTTTCCTGATTAGGTCTCATTAATATCAACTTCTTCTGAGATTATAGAAAACAGATCCAACATGTTATTAATCAAGTTCTTCTGAGATTATAGAAAACAGATCCAACATGTTATTTAAACGGGCATTTACAATGTATAAATGGAGTGATAGACCATGAAAACGTCTTTAACGTCTATAAGACACTTCTTTTATTGCGAAGGATAAATAGTAGACTACAAAGTCGAAAAGTTCTACCAATATTACAAAAAAAAAACATCCATCTAGTTTTCTCTTTTGCTCTCTTTTAGGTCAAGAAACCTACTTAAGGAGAAGCACCAACTCCAAGAAAATAAAAGAAGTGAAAGTCATTCATCTTAGTACGGTTGTGTAAATCAGTGACTGAGGTTAATGAGCCATTGACGAAAATATCTGAAGCCAAAGGATCAGAAGAGAGACCCACTTGTTGTCCATGACTTTGATTTTGATGGTCGTTTCTTATTACTACTCTCTGTCCACACTGATCCTCACCTGCATACATTTGCCCACGTGAAACTTCCTAGCTTTAAAATAGTATATATATATATATATATATATCATAATGTACTCTTTTCTTATATTATTTTATTCATCTCTTTCTACCATTATGTATCTTTCAGATATTTACTTCGCCCCATTGTCCTCTCTCTATTTCTATTGCAATTAAATTTGACAAGAAATTTTTTGACAAATGGGTTTCCGTGCAAGGTCTAAATCAACAAAAAATTGATATAAAAAAGAGTTTAGAATTGTTTAAGATCAATACCCAAATAATGTAGTATTCTCCTTTACTAAAAACTTGATTTTAGAACATTGTCATGGCAAATAAAAACCTAACCAAAACAAGTCAAATCAAACGTAATAACATTCTAATATGATTATAAATAGATTTATAATTTAACTCAACTAAAAAAGTTGTTTCAAAAATTTAAAATTAGTCAAATCCTAATATCATAATAAATTGAATTGTCATTTAACTCGATTAAACAGTTATTTACTATCTTATAATACAACATAACATTTTCATTTTGTAATATAATATTTTCAAATCAAGCAAGTATTTCATTTTTTTACTAGGGTTTTAAGGTTCAAAAGAGTATAGAGAACTGAAAAGAAACGATTACCTGGAGCGAGGGCATTTTCGGGAAACCATGAGCGAGGCTTGTAGTATTGAGAAGCCGAAGCCGAAGCCGGAGGACTAAGAGAGAGATCAGTGGTACAAGTAGAAGCCGCAGACTCATCGTCATTGCTTGTGCTCATAGATTCAGTAGTGCCCTCTCCATTTACCAAACGACCCCTCGCGACCCAGTCCTCGCCGCGTCCCGTTGAGGGCAGACCCGTCATTTCAGAGTTCCCAGAGGAGGAATGCTGTTCCCGGAGCTTACGAGCCACGAGGACGTGCCAGTGGTTCTTGACTGCGTTGTCGGTGCGACCAGGGAAGAGTCTTGCGATCATCGCCCACTTGTTACCGAACACTCTATGAGCCGACAAGAGTTTATCTTCCTCTTCTACCGTAAATGCCCTCTTGTTTACCCTCGGGTCTAGTTGGTTGAACCATCTCAATCTACAGCTTTTACCTGTTTAATCGTCCCAATTATACAATGATTATGACATTTAATGATCGTTACGATGTGAAATTAATGAAAAATGCACGTTTTATTGTCAGGAAATTCGGGTCTGTAGTAGAATTCCATGCAAATCTAACCTATAGACTATAGTTAGATTAATACGCTATTACATATACCATATATAACCAGTTTCATGGATTTTCGCCACATAGATTACAACTTCAAATCACAGCTTTCGGATTTTACATTTTATTTTTTTATCAAAGTTGAACATATATTGCGATTAAAACTAATCCATATGTAAATTTTTTTTTTAAAAAAAGAAGATACCTGATCTACCGACAAGGTGTTGAGAAATCAAGTTCCAGTTCTGGGGACCAAACTGAGAAACAAGCTCTTTAAGCTTAACATCTTCAGAAGGTTTCCAATGGCCTCTCCCACAAACTTTTCTTTGTTTTCCATATTTGCCCTTTTTCTCTCTCTTGTTCTCATATTGTGATTCATCATCACCGAACTTAAAGGCTGAGACTTTGTTCTTGTTTGGTTCTTGATGGACAGAATTTCTGGAGAGAGAGAGTTGGGTGAGAGAATGTGAACTGTCAGATGTCGGAGTTATGAAGTTGTGTTCCTCAAATCTTCTCGACCCATCGATGTTACTGCTGAAATCTTTCACATGCAGCTTCAGATTCATGTTTTTTTTATCTGATAGAATAATAAAAGACAGCCAAGAACGAGAGAGAGAGAGAACGAGAGAGAGAGAGCAAAGAGGGTTTTCTTCAAAAGAGAAGGCTTTTCGCTAGACGGTGGAAGAAGGAAGATCAAAATCTGTAATTTAAAATGGTATAAATTTGACTACAGTAACTAATTATTTATTTTTTTTTAAATTTTTAATTCGTGACAAGAAATAAAGTAGCTGAGGTTTGTTTCGCGTACATTAAAAAATGCAAGTAATTTACCTAATGTAATTGTTTATTTTACAATACCAGAAAAAATTATCGTATAGGACAAATAACTAACTTTTTACATTATTTAGACTTTTTTCTTCTCGGAAAATTTTTAAATTTATTATATTAATCTTTTTTAATCGCATGACACCTAAACATATATAATTATATGTTGTGTAACGAATTAATAAGATAAAATTTAAAATTTTGCCATTATAAAATTAGAGTTAAATTCTAATGAAACACGAATGTGGAAGGCTCAATATGATATATATTGACAGTAATAGGCGTTTTACCTGTTTTGAAAATAACATGAATAGAATTGGTCAAAATCACATGAGTTGAATGCTGCACTTAATTTTCCGTTGGGTAAAATGCCAATTTCGGCCGTTTCTCTTTTATCTGTCTTTTCTCCAATGGAAAAATATATTTTGTTGATTTGATTTATCATTATAAAGTTAATATATGAATTGAAATATACTACTACTAAAAACTGTTGGAAAGTAATATTGAAATAAAATAGTTAGCTTATTTTTTCCAAGTAATGAAATGATCCAGCCGAATATTATTAGAATTTGTTAACTTGAGAGTGATATATATATAGTATAAAAAGTCACATAATCGACGTAAAAACAACTCCTGTTTAATAATTGTATCTAATTAAAAATTAAACAAAAAAATAATTAGGCACAACAATTTTCAAGAATAATATCTAGCCATTGCTGAAGATCATATATAATGATAAAGAATGCTTTCCAAATGAAAATTTTATAATGTTAAAGTTATTGGATTTTCGAATAAATATCTATCTATTTGGAGAAAAATTATATAAACATTTAGAACTCTAAATTAAATAGAAAAAAACACTCTGATACATGATTGTTAATGAAGTTAAAAGTAAATTGTTTGGATAAAACATATAAAATATATAATATATAAAAAAAAGGGAATGAGAAGAAGTGTTTGGCTTTTTAAGAAAAACAAGGTGTGCAATGATATCTCTCTACACGTGCACACTGAACAGATCAGCCTTTTAAAAGTCGGTGGTGTTTGTTGCTTACTTCATGCATGGAGTTCAAGACCCGCTCGTGTGGTTGGAGGGTTATACCTTCCACATATATATATAATAATATATGATATCTATATATATAGAGAGAGACCCAACTTGAAGACTCGAAACTCCATAGACTTTGATACGTTATGTTTTTTTAAACTTCTTTTTACGTTGAACGCGTGTGTGTGTTACCGGGGAAAACAACAGAATCTATTTTGTCTGCTTCCGACACAATTCACAAAGAAGAGAGAGAGAAAGGAGAGAGAGAAAGAGAGGGGAAGAGAGAGAGGACGAAAGAATGATGGTGATGGTGATGATGATGACGATGTAAAACCATTAATTTTTGCATGTTGGAAGAATTGATTTTCTAATAAAAAGGGAGATTAAAAGAGAGGTGTTATGGTTATTTATACTAATTCTAGATCCTCTCCACACGAGGATCATCTTTGGATACTTATTGCTTGTAGGGCCAGATCAATTTTTATTTATTTTTAAAAATGTAAATTTTCATCTTATTTATTTATGTTTATAAATATTAAAGAATTAGAATATTTAAGAGTTTTTAAAAGAATTTATGTTAAATATATCAAATATTTTTTAAAAAATATAACAAGATTTGTTTATAGAGTAATTTCACCGATGCTATAAATTATAAATTTAAAAATATAATTTTTGATTTTTTTATATATTTTCAATTCTAGCCGATTTTCGATTTATTTATAATTTTCACGAGAATATCATGTTTTGTCCGTAACAATGATGCGGAAATTATTTTTTAATCTTAAATGTATTTCACTCCAAATTTATGTGTGGTACAAATGATGTTTGAAACTATATAAAAATCTCATTATTAAAATGATTGAGTGCTCCATTTTTATCATACCATGGTGTTCTGGTATCCATACTTTGATGTCTGTATTTGGTTCTCATGCTTGGTGCTCATACTTTGATATCCGTTTTATGTGTGGGTCGTTTTGGACATTATGGAGATATTTATGATAGTGGTCTTATGTTGGTCAATGGAGAAACTGTGGAAGAAATTTGGAAAAATGGTCTTGTTTGTCATTCGCTTCTTCATCGTTTCTCATCTCGTGTTATCCGAATTCTCACTTATTAAATCCTACAAACACAACAACAAAATAAACAAGTAAAAATAATACATAATCACACGTAAACATCACAACATTCATCAAAATCGATCATAATATGACTCATAAATTGTGTACGAAACGTAGTGATCAAAATACTTCAGACTGGAATGTTTGCTAGCAAACGTAAATATGAAGTACACTGGGAGCAAAGAACAAGGATCCCCCTTCTTCTAGATATACCGTTAATACAAAACCAAAATGATCATCTAGCAAATTGCGAGCGAATTCGGTTGAATACTGATTTTATCATCTTAGATTCACCAAGGTATAAAAAAGAAGCACAAAAATAAGCTAGACAAGAACCCATAACTCTCTCCACCAAGCTAGACTTGAGAGTTTATTATGTAAGACTAGAAGATTTTCTATCTTTCTATGAGCTTATTATCAATTTCTTTTTTTTTCTTTTTTTTTCTTTTTTTTTTGTTTTTTACTTAGCAAACATACTTTATTTCTAGGACGTCAGATTTGAAGAATACAAGGTATACTCATGCAACTCGTTTGAATCCACAGCGGGGTAGCTATCGGTCTTTTATTCGACCTTTTCCTAGGACATAGAAGGATGTATTCAACCCACCACTTAGACCTGAACCATCAAGAGGCTAAGCGATCGATGCATTCATGTCGATTTTAGGTCATGCATTTATTGTAATTTTCCATCGATAGCGAAGTGTAAATGTGTTGCTTTTATTCTGTAAAACAAACTCATCTTAACATTTCCTCATCAAAACAAAAATAGTCTATATGAAGCATGGCCACTTGGATGAAGATAAATCAACGAGAAACTAGTCTAGCAACCCTATCAACACAACCCTAAAGCATGCTAGGATTCTCTTAGGATTACAACGTTTTCACTTTCAGTCGACTCATAAGCTTAAATATCTAGGTAAACCTAAACTCAATATGCAAGATTCACAGAAGAGACTAGTATCTTAAGAATCATAGGATCGGGGTTCATCTCAAAACTTGACACTGGACAAGTGGCTGTGACGACTCAAATTTAAAGAAAATGAAAACTAAGTTACGATAGGATAAAATTAGTGAAACGTTTAACAAAAAAAAACGAAAGCACCTGATTTGCGAAGGCACCCCCCCCCCCCCACACACTTGAAAATGAACAACACCTCGGTGTGTGGCTCCAGCGAAGGGTAAGAAAGAGGTGTCTAATTTTTTTATTTTTTACTATGTTATTACTTACTAATCATAAAATGAGCATGAGAATCAAAGATAATAAACATTGGATGGCCTTCTAGGAAGCGCTTGTTTAATGTTGCTAAGCTTGACATGATGCGGTCTCACGTGTTTATGACTGTTGGATTGGAAATGGAAATGGTGGTTCCGCTTTCGATCGGGTGAGATATGTGGTAAAGCTTTAGGCGTTATCCATTGGCTTTGAATGTTCCACTAGTTTCACTCCATTGTTCTACAGCCTCATGTGGAAACACCTATCGAACCTGAAAAGAACCAGACCAACAGGAGCATAATTTTCCCGGGAAAAGCTTAAGACAAGAGTTGAAGAGTAGAACGACATCACCTGGTTTAAAATCATGAGGAAGAGTCTTCTTGTCATGCCAATGTTTTGCACATTCCTTGTAGATTTTAGAATTTTCATAGGCTTGGAGTCGGATCTCATCTAACTCATTAACCTGTAAAAGACGTCTCTCACCTGCACTCTTAAGATCAAAGTTAAAGAAATTTGTTGCCCAAAAGGCGCGGTGTTCCAGCTCGACGGGCAAATGAAAAGCTTTTCCATACACAAGTTGAAATGGAGTCATACCAATAAGGGTTTAAAATGATGTCCTATACGCCCATAATGCATCATCTAACTTCAAAGACCAATCTCTATGGATATAAAAATAGTTTTCTCTAGAATGCTCTTTATCTCCCTACGTGAAACCTCTACCTGGCCACTCGTCTGCGGGTGGTATGGTGTAGCAACCTTATGATTCACGCCATATTTCTTAAGGACGGATTCAAATTGTCTAGCAATAAAATGCAACCCTCAATCGCTGATAATAACTCTAGGCACTCCAAAGCGAGGAAATATCACTTTCTTATAGAAATTAATCACCACTTTAGAGTCGTTAGTTGGCGCAGCAATGTCCTCTACTCGTTTAGACACGTAATCTACACCTACCAATATGTATTGATGTCCAAAAGATGAAAGGAAAGGACTCATAAAATCTACACCCCAAACATCAAACAATCCTACTTCAAGGATGTAGTTTTATGGCATCTCATTACTTTTTCCTATATTACATGTTCTTTTACATCTATCACATGCTAGGATATATCTATGTACATCATGAAAAAGGGTTGGACAATAAAAACCTGATTGGAGAACTTTGCTAGTAGTTTTGGACTTGCCGAAATGACCTTCATATTATGAACTATGGCAATTGAATAGAATGTTTTCCATTTCATCTTCTGGTACACATCTCCTAATTACTCCATTTCCACACCTTTTGTATAGGATTAGACCATTCCAATAATAGTGTTTCACATCAAAGAAGAATTTCATGCTTGCATGTAAAGACAAATTAGGGAGTAAAACACAGCTCGCCAAATAATTCAAAAAATCTATGTACCAAGGAGCGGGGTTACCTGATAAGATGGATCATATGATGTCGTCTTTCAAAGATTCATCAATGGGGTGATCATCCTCAATTCTAATGCAAGATAGATGATCTACAACAACGTTCTCTAACCTTTTTCAATCTCTGGTCTCCAAGTCAAATTCTTGTAGGAGAAGGATCCATCGGATAAGACGTTGATTTTTTCATAATAAGTCACTTTGTTCTCCAGCCTAGAGTTCTGCCTTCTAGGCGCTAATATTCGATTCTAGATGCTACTTACATATGAGATTTTCTTTCACCGCCATTTTTCTCTTTTTCCTTCTTTTCTAGGGGACTTTGGCATTGAAAAAATTGAAACCCTTTTTATTGGATGATCATAATACTTCTTTCAATTAGAAGTTCCGAGATGTAGCCTATTTTTTTTATGTCGTATCTTTGGTGCTAAAAAGATACCTTTCTTGACTTTGTATTCTAGTTTATATAGACCCATTTCCTTGGATGTTATTAAATCCTCAGAAAGAGGACTACCTAAAACTATAGAGTCTCGATAGGGCTAAGCGGAGCGAAAAGGGTTTTCCATGAGACGGCAAGGAAGGCTAGTCCGGCAACAGCCGACTGTCGACGAGGAGGAGTCAACTAGCGATATGTCATTTCCCTACTCAACCCGCTCGGAGAGTATAGAGTTGGAAGAGACCCTTGGTTGACTCTAGAGGTGTGCCCCATTGCTGGAAAGGCTCGGCTTCAAAACCGTACGTGGTCGACCCGGTCTACGAATCTATTCTAACTCTCAACGAATTCAGGTTTTGCATGCTTTTTTTTCCAAAAAGAGAGACTTGAGAACTGCTTGATCGGTGTAGACGATTACCTTTGAGCCAACTAGGTAGGATTTGAACTTGTCAAAAGCAAAAACGACTGCTAGGAGTTCTTTTTCTGCTGTCGCATAGTTGGTCTGTGCATCATCTCGTGTCTTAGTAGCGTAGGAGATGAGATGGGATTGCTTGTCCTTTCAATTTCCTAAAACAGCTCCAAATGCGTAGTCACTAGCATCGCACATGATTTCAAATGGTATACTCCAATGTGATGGTTGAATAATAGGCACCAAAATCAAAGCTTCTTTGATTTTGTTGAAGGCATCATGGCACTCCTTCGTGAATTCAAATGTAGCGTCTTTGGCTAGTAACTCGGTCAATGGCTTTGTGATCTTAGAAAAGTCATGGATGAACCACCTATAGAATCCAACATGCCCAGGGGAACTCTGAATCGCTTTAACTGAGTTAGGTGGTGGAAATTTCTCTATTACCTCTCTCGATCAAATTCTATACCTCGCACTGAGATCATGTGGTTAAGGACGATCCCCTCTTTCACCATGAAATGGCATTTCTCCCATTTGAGTACTAGATTTACCTCCTTGCATCGGTGAAGCACGTTAGAGAAATTAAGCAGACAATCATCAAATGTAGAGTCATAAACAGAAAAATCATCCATGAAAACCTCCATAATAAGTTCAATATAATTAGAAAAAATTACCATCATGCAACGCTGAAAAGTAGTCAGAGCGTTGCAGAGGCCAAAAGGCATATGATGGTAGGCAAATGTCCCATAAAGACATGTAAAGGTTATCTTGTCTTGATCATCAGGGTGAATAGGAATCTGAAAAGAACCCGAATACCCGTCTAGATAGCATAAATACTTGTGGTTCGCCAACTGTTCTAGCATCTGATCAGTGAAGGGGAGAGAGAAGTGATCCTTCCTTGTCACCTTGTTGAGCTTGAGATAATCAATGCATATTATCCAGCCCATAAACTTTTGTGTCGGGATTAGCTCGTTGTTCTCATTACGCACCATAGTCATTCCACCTTTCTTTGGTACCACATGCACCAGACTTACCCTATTGCTATCAAAGATAGGAAATATAATACATGCATTTAGAAGCTTTAGAATCTCCTTCTTTACTACCTCTTTAAGGTTTGGTTTTAGCCGTCTCTAAGCTTCTATGGAGGGTTTGTGTCCATCTTCCATGAAAATGTGATGCATACAAAGGGAAAGTTTCAGACCTTTGATGTCGTCTATGGTGTAACCGATCGCTCTCCTATGTTTTCGAAGACACTGAAGTAGCTTTTGTGTCGCATTTGCATTTAATTCAGAAATCATAATTACGGGGTAAGTCTTGTTAGTTCCTAAAACTTCATACCGTAATGAGGGAGGGAGAGGTTTGAGCTCGAGCTCGGCGCATCGTCTTCTGCAAAATCTAGATATGGATTGGGTGGAAGATCTTCTCGTGAGACCTCCCGTAGCTCCTCGATTGTAACCATAAACTCATAATAAAGCTCGACATCCTCATCTGTGAGTCCTACATCAAATGTTAGGCAACGTTCAAAAGGATCATAAGTATTTACCCGTTTTAACGTCTCATGTGTCAAACCATTCAATAAGTTGACTCGGAAACATGACTCTTTGAGTGAGAGTCCATTCAGATAATTTGATAGTTTAAACTCAATCTTATCATCTCCAACATGTAGAGATAACATACCTTGCTGAACGTCAATCAAGGTTCTTGTAGTAGCTAGGAACGATCGACCCAAAATTATGGGTACGCCCAAGCACAAAAAAAAATCCATAGGAATATATAAGTTACTTACCTTGGTGGATATGTCCTCCACGACACCAATGGGATACCTTACCGATCGATCAGCGAGCTATAGAGACATCTTTGTTGGTTTGAGTTCTCCAAACTTTATTCTTTTGTAGACCGAGTATGGCATTAGGCTAACACTTGGTCCCAAGTCACATAATGCCTTCTCAATGGGCATATCACCGATAGTATATGGAATGGAGAAACTCCTAAAGTCTTTTAACTTTTTAGGTATCTTGTTAGGAGTAATACATTGCATTCCTCAATTAAAGCTACCGTCTCATTATCATCTATATGTCTCTTCTTGGAAAGGATATCTTTTAGGAACTTGGCGTATGAAGGCATTTGTTGGAGTGCTTCAACAAACGGAATGTTGATTTGAAGCTTCTTGAGCATGTCTAAGAACTTACTGAATTGTTGATCGAGTTTGTTGCGCATGAAATGTTGAGGAAACAAAATAGGAGGTTTGTAAGCCGGTGGAACAACATATGGTTTTTCTTTCTTGTTTTAAGCTTCAGTTTCTCTCATCGCACCCGTACCTTTGCCTAGAGATTCTTT
The DNA here is from genome assembly GCA_036759665.1 of Gynandropsis gynandra. Lineage (NCBI taxonomy): Eukaryota > Viridiplantae > Streptophyta > Magnoliopsida > Brassicales > Cleomaceae > Gynandropsis > Gynandropsis gynandra. The sequence continues at coordinate 2,768,834 of CM071873.1, read as the reverse complement.
GGAGGCTCCTTCAGGGTTTTCGGGTGGAGAACTGTCTACTTCCCTGCCGCTACGGAAACATATAAGACTTGGTTATGTTCGTCGCCTTCCATAGCAATATTCATGTTGTGAATTTCTTTCTTTCGATGCTCGCCTCTACCTTTAGATTTCTCTCTCTTGTCTTTTCAATTTTTAGATCAAACTATAGAAGATTTAATGGACCTTGAGACCTAGGCATGCACCTGCAAATAAAGAAAGAATAGGACTAAGTAACTGAAAAGAAAAAAATGACTTAAACTACTATAATTTGATGTGTTGACAATCACTACAAGAACATCACGATTTAGGGACTGAAGAATCCATCTCTAATTCGTCCTTAAACAGGTTTAGGGACGAAATAGGGACGACCAGTGGTAGTCCGCAAACGCGCGTCGCCAAATGTTATCCGTCCACAATCCTCCCGCAGTTAAGGACGAAAAGTTCAGTCCGCAAACGGTCCGCAATTAAGGACGGAAATTTCAGTCCGCAAAGAGTCATTAAAAAACGACCAAAAGAGGACTCCGATATGCTGTGAAATTACCGACGGGTTGCCGGTCGGCATTTGCGAACGACAAGGGTCAACGGTAAATTTTGCGGACTGAGTGTGGGTCGTCAGCAATATTTGCGGACGGATGCTTGGGCGTCCGCAAAATTTGCGGACGGATGGCTGGTCGTCTGCAAAATTTGCGGATGGATGGCTGGTCGTCTGCAAAATTGCGGACGAACATGGGTCGTCCGCAATTTTAGGGACGACCTTGAAACCGTCCGCAAATTTTTTAAAAAATAAAAAAAAATAAATTGAAATAAAATTTGATTAGATTAAATTATAAAAATTAGTATATGACAATAATTAAAAAGCATACATATAACTAACATTTTTAGTACTAATCCGTTGGAGGTATTTCTGAATCATCGTGATCAGAATCATTGTTCTGAAATACATCCCAATCGATGTTAGGCATTTGCGATTTCATCATGCGCAGGAACTGTTCCATTCGCCTTTCTGATCGTTCAGCTCGCTTTTGTGATCATTCAACCTCCTTTAGTGCTTGTTCAACGCGCCTTTCGGACTCTTGTTGCACCTCGAACACTTTTGATAATGTATTTCGGAACTCGTACTTTGATACTTTTTTCTTTATTCTTGGAGAAAGTTGAATGTTTGGAGGCCATTTTTCCAAGTCAGAAAATACGACCTTTGTATGGCGTAACTTGCTACAAAATGAATATCGATATTTAATGACATTTATAAATAGTAAAATTATATCATATTGAAATGTCATTAATTTACCTCGATATACAACTCGTTGTACTCTTCCTGATTAAGGGTAGTTTGTGTTCCGTATTCTCTTGGGGGAATTTGTGATACTCGTTCCGCTGCCATGTTTTCAACTTCATCGTGAAGACGTTTTGCCTTGGGATCTACCCACGAACCATCAGACTTCATAACATGCGTACGTTCCAACAATTCTAGGTACGGTGGTTCGGATCCCTTCTTTTTCGCCTGAAACAAATAAAAAAGATGTAAGTTTAATGAAATGTTAATTTTATATAAATGCATAAAAAGTAGAATAAACCTTACCAAATCTCCGTATACTTTCGCAAAAGAACGAGATCTTGCCGTATGTACGCTCATCTCGTATCTTTCTCTATCAGAACGACGAGATTTACTTGCTCGCTTGATTTTTTGTTTAAATGCTGGATCATCCCAATATGCGCACATCTGATCCAAACATCTTGCTATCCAAAAGGGTTTTCCTTTCGTCTCTCGTTTGTTTTTACAGGAATTTACGATAGACTTGAGACGAACTCCCGCAACCCGTTCAAATTCGAACTTTACTAATCCGGTAAGTTCGGAATTCCAATAAAATTTTTCCTGAAGTAATAAAAAGCTTGTTATATTTAAACTATAATTTCAATTACTTGATAAAATTAAAAATTGTTTAAAACATACCACAAATGATTTTCACCATCGTTCCTTAATTTCCTGATCGGTTTGTGTCCAATTGTAACATGACCGATCATAATCAGCTTTCATCGTCTTTGTTATGTGACGAAAAAGTTGATCGAATCTAAACCTACAAATCAAAATGAAAGATAAATTAACATTTAATTAACTATTTATAATTTACATTTGAACTAAGTATACGTACTATAGTGCGTTGTCTCCACGAATAGGGTCTAAACGAGGAAGCTTGCGTCGTTCTTCGTCCATTGATAAAATTTCTTCTACAGTTGGTTCATCGTGCATCTCAGGTTCGTGATGCATTACTGGATCGGGTGATGGTTGGATTTGCAGATATAAGGAGTATATTGCGCCGATTGTGTCGATTCAGTGTTCCGGAAGAAATTTGGATTCATATATTCTGAAAATCCTGAAATGGAATGTCGGGAATGAGATGACATGTTACCACTTTCCTTAGACTCAGGGCGGTTTCCCGTTTTACCGCCTCTTCCAACGCGTCACGACATACTGAAAAGTAAAATTAAAATATTACGTATATTAGAACGAAATTCCATTAGAATGAAATTCCAATTCCTAATCAAATTTTTGACAACATAACTAAGCAATATCCAACAAACATGTCCCCCAATTTCAATTCCTAATAAAATTTTGGACTAGATTACTAATCAACTTTCAATTTACTAAGTAAAATCCAACTAAATTCTTCACAAATATTTTGCCTAAGCAATTTTCAATTCCTACTAAAATTTTGGACTACATTCCGAATCAAATTTTTGACAACATAACTAAGAAATTTTCAATTCCTAAGCCAAAATTTCCGCCTAAACTAGCCAGAACGATTCGAATCGAACCTTTTGTTCAGTGGAGGACCGATGTAGACTTGAGACGGCTGGTGGAGAAGACACCGGCAGCTGCGGGCGGAGGGAGAGCATTTCAGGCAGTGGATGCGGGCAAAGACGACGTGGGCAGCGGCATTGGAGATGACGTGGGCGGCGGCATGGGAGACGATGTGGCCGGCGACATGACGAGAAGGGAGAGAGTTTTGGGCAGCGGTTGCAGGCAAAGGCGATGTGGGCTGCAGGCAAAGACGACCTGGAGATGATGCAGCGGCTGCGGGCGAAGAGGTGGACGGCACCGGAGACGCAGTGGCACGCGGGCGGCGGCACGACGATGCGGCTGGTGGCGAAGAAGCGGCACGCGGGCGGCAGCGCAAGGAGGAGGGAGAGAGGTTCAGAGGGAGAAAACGTCGGTGGAAAATGCCTAATTAGGGTGCCGTCGGAATTTAAAGAAAATTGCGGACGGGGAGTCGTAACCCATCCGCAATTTGGGACGGCTACCTAAATCTCGTTCGCAATTGCGGACGGATGAGCCACGATCGTCCGGGATTGGGGACGGCTACCTAAAATCCGTCCGCAATTGCGGACGGGCTTTAGGTAGGCTTCCCCCATGGCGGGTGGGCGGGGGTCCTCGCGCCGGCTTCCCCAATGGCGGATGGTCGTGGCTCATCCGTCGGCAATTCCGGGACATACTGCGGGACAGGACGATGTGTTGGGACAGGACGGGACGATGTTTCGGGACGGGACGGGATGATGTGTCGGGACGGGACGATGTGCCGGGACGAGACGATGTACTGGGATGGGACGAGATGATGTGCCGGGACAGGATGGGTCAGGACGGGACGGGATATCCTTAACGTCTAACATGATCCGTAACCGTCTAATATGAATATCCGTAAACATTTAAAAAATTATTAGGAAATAGAAACAATGCTTCGAATATTCGTAAACGTCTAACATGAATATCCGTAAACTCTCAACACCGAATAAACAATGCATTAAGAAATAGAAACAGTTGAATTTTCGTAAACGTTTTAACATGATTCATCATCTTTAGAGTCACACAATTGTTCCGTCGACTCTTGTGTTTCCGTATCTGATTCAAATTCGTCTTCTTCTTTTTCTTCTATATCTTCATAAAGATCATCTTTATTTCTTTTGATTTCTTCTATTTCACCGTGCGTAAGTGCTTCAACACTTACCTCGTCAATAACAACAATCTCGGTCATTTGTTGTTGCATTCGCAATTGTTGTTGTTCTGTGTTGTCGATAAATTTACCCCTCAGAAGTATCTTCATTGCAACACGCCAACCTGAAGATCTTCTAATATGTGGATAGAAAACGTAACAAACTTGATCGGCTTGTGACGCAAGAAAAAAGGCTCGTATATTGCATATCTTCGTGTGGAGTTAACTTCTACACGCCTAATTTGTTTACTCTTGTTCCGCGACTGATTATTGGATCGAACCAATCACATCGAAATAACATCACTTTTAAATCGGCATAACCTACAAAAAAATATCAAAATATAAGTCAATACAATCCAAAATGACATGCGTGGTAAGGATAACATTGTTTTAAATTTGTTTTCCATATCTGGATATTCCAATTGCAAAATTTCCTTTAAAATCCCATAAAAATCTGGTTCATCGGCCGATACACAATTGCTTTCACCTTTCACACATATACCATAGTTCATTGTCGACTTCAATTTCCCGTGTTCGTAAGTGTGAAAATTATAACCACGTGTAAAATACATAGGCCAACTCATAACTTTCACAATCGGTCCTTTGACAACATCTCGTAGCCACAACGGGTGATTGCCCATCTCAACCTGCAGTACATGTACAAACTTAGACACATCGTCGAAATATTATAAAAGTTATTTATTTATATATGTAAAATTTCATTACTTACATATTGTCTTATCCATGTGGAGAAATATTTTTCTTTAAGTTCTTGGAGTTGAGAATCATCAGTGTTCGTATATGTATTCTTCAATATATCATCAAATATCCTGTATAAAAAGAAACAAAATTTTATAAATATTACAAAAATAAACAAAATTGTCATTCTGATAACCATAGTTATGGGATTTTACCTTTCAAAACGCTGTAGATATTCGCAGTTCAATAAAACATACGTATGTGCGATATGGAGATCTCGTTGTGATAACCATATATCTTTCGCCTTACCAGCAGATCGACCAATTCCGCAAAATATGTCCGGAACATCTGGTACTGGATATGAATACGTCACACCACCATCAAAACATCTGTCTGGATTTCTAGTCCGCGTTTGAACATGGGGCTCGAAGTAGTATGAAGTGAAGAACGATATTTCCTCATTCACGTATTGTTCCACAATTGAACCCTCCGGTCGAGCTTTTTGTTTGGGTTTTTCCTTCAGATGAAACATAAATCGCTCGAACGGATACATCCAACGAAATTGAACTGGACCTCCTAATGCGGCTTCGTGCAGTAAATGAACTGTCAAGTGCTCCATAACATCGAAGAAATTCAGAAAAACATATCGGAAGTAGTCTTTGCATGAATACATGACAATCATGACTTTTCATCCATAATAACTTTCCTCCTTGAATGTCCACGCACCTTCCGATGTTAGACGCATATCCATTGGGAAATTTCACATCTTCTTTCAACCATTTCAACAATTTATATTTCTTATCATTTGACAATCTGAATATCGGAACTGGCGCTTTAACGTCATCACTTATATGTAACTCCTTTAGTGAGCAATACTCTTCTAGATCCTTGCGTGATTTAATATTGTCTTTCTTCTTCCCTATGACATTCAGTGCCGTATTGATGATGTTATCAAAAAAAATTTTCTCTATGTGCATGACGTCAAGATTATGTCGAAGTTTCAGATTTTTCCAATACGGCAAATCCCAAAATATGCACTTCTTGTACCAGTTATGAGTAATTCCATAACCACCAATTTTCGGATGATTGTTCCCTCTGCAATCTATACTCCTAGGAGACGTTCATACAAAATCTCTTCGCCGGTCAAAATTGCAGGAGGAGATTTCCGCACAACTACATTTCGTTTGAAATTTCTCTTGTTGCGCCGTAATGCATCATCAACTGGAAGAAAACAACGATGAGAATTAAACCAAGTCGTCTTTCATCCATGTTTCAACTGAAAAGCATCTGTTTCCTCCATGCAATATGAACAAGCCAATAAAAAATGCGTTGTCCATCCAGATAACATACTATAAGCTGAAAAATCACTTTATTGTTCACATGAGAGCACCTTGTAACATAAAATTTTGTCGCCTTGAGACATCATACGCTTGAACTCCATTTCATAATTTTTTCAATTCTTCAATAAGTGGTTGAAGAAATATATCAAAACTTCTTTTCGGATGATTAGGCCGGGAATCATAATAGGAGTCGACTGCATTATTATCTTCTGGCAAATATCTCTTACTAATTGCAATATCGAATCCATGCAATCCTCAGACAAATTATTTTTTAGTCTTCAAATTCACCAAACGTGCAGACAGAGATAACTGTGATAAACCACTTCTACAACCATCATAAAGTGGATTCCTAGCACTTTCTAGCATTTCAAAAAAAAAACTTTTTGCTTCTTCATTCGGATCTTCTTCAATATTTTTGTTTCTGTCACGGAATACATTTTGCACCATTTCCACATAAGGGTTCATTTCTACATCTTGAGAAGTCTCAAACACTTCATGATGTACAATGCCCCTTCTAAAGTTTTGCACAACATTACTAGGTCGTAGTGCAAAATTTTCTCCATGACACAACCACATGAAATAATTCAGAGTAAATCCTCTTAAATAAAGATGCTTCCAAACAGTTCTCTCATTAACAAATTTTTCATTCTTGCATTTGATGCATGGACAAACCAATGTACCCGTTTCTTTGTAAACTTATTGATTTGTCGCCATTGTCATAAACTACGTGACGCCTTCTATAAACTCCTTCGATACAGCTTGAGTTTCTAGATCAATTCTTCTGTACATCTATTGTCTAGAAACGAAAATATTTGATCTTGATGAAGATCCCATTATAATCGCAAACACTAAGAAGATATGTGGTGAATGATATGAGAGTTGCTTATGAAAAACGGATCAATGGTTGAGGAGTTAAATAGATTATTTATAGACGAATTACTAACGGATTACGGACTAAGAAAATAGTTGTCGAAGATTCATCCCGAATCCGTCCTTAAATTGGTTTTTTAAAGTCCCTAATTAGGGATGGCCGCCGCGTCGTCCACAATATTGCGGACGAAAGGTGCCGCCGTCCACAATTTGCGGACGCCCATGCTCTACCGTCTCTAATCTGGGACGCCTACTCATCCATTTCTAATCCGTCCGTATTTACGGACAAATTAGGGACGGTTCATCCGTATGCAAAATTCCGGACGGATTAAGGACGGATAATGAAATCTGTCCCTAATCCGTTTATAATCCATCCCCAAATTTAAGGACGAAACTCGCAGTCCGTAAAATCCGTTTGCAATATTGAATTTTCTAGTAGTGAATAATCTCCGGCAACGGCGTCAAAAACTTGATGCATTCAAGTTAAAAACCTAAACCAACTCCACAAGTGCACGACACATGTGTAGTATAATATAGGTATCAATCCCATAGGGACTACGTGACACAAATCAGATCTAAATATTCTAGGACGATTAAGAAAATTAAATTGATAGTTGGAGAGATATGAGAAATTAAGCTAATAAAAACGAGAGTTCAAGCAATTAGATAAACGCTCGAGGGAACCGGTTTCACCACTAGGTAATATGAGAATCACACTTCAACTACTAACGATCATGCATACTCCGCAACACTTTAAAGGCGAACGATCCTAATATGTCTAAAACTCTTTTTCAATGCAAAGAAGACGTGCATAAACGAGCTAACCCTCTACTTTCGTGGCTCATCTAACAATTTATATCTATTATTCATTCGTTTTAACCCTCAATTGGAATTGCTCTACTTTCGTGATCCAATTCCAATTGTTCTAAACATGTTTACCCGGGATTGAGATTCACCTTTCAATCCATCTCTCAAACCCAGAAAACATACATCTACTTGATCAAGGTAAAAATACCGCATCAAGAACACAAATAAAGAATTAAAATAGCAAACAGAGCATTGCACTTCTTGTTAATAATATTTTCGTGGATTCAAGGATCCCCTAGGGCTAATCCCATCTCCTATAACAACGCAATTACTCACACATAAAGTCTATAAAAAATATCTTGTACGAGATAGAAAACATGAGAGGAAACAAAAAAATGAGAGCGAATAACCGGAGAGTCGGGATTCGGGACCCATCTTTGAGTTCATTTACGTTGATCCAAGTTTTGTACCTCTCTCTAATAGATAAGAACTATTGAATTCAAAAATCTCAAATGTATTTCACTCCAAAATTGTGTGTCGTACAAATGAGGTTTGGAGCTCCTTATATTGGAAAATCTCCAAACCTTAAAAGAAATAAAATATATTATTAAAATGATTTAGTGCTCCATTATCCATACTTTGTGCCCATATTATGGTGCCCATGCTTGGTGCTCATATTTTGATATCCATTCTTGGTTCCCATGCTTGGTGCCCATACTTTGATGTCCATTTTTGGTTCCATGCTTGGTGCCCATACTTTGGTTCTCCACTATCCATACGTTTCCATACTTTGATGCCCATGTTTGGTGCTCATACTTTGATGTCTATACTTGGTTCCCATGCTTGGTGCCCATACTTTGATGTCCATTCTAGGTGTGGATAGTTTTGGAAATTATCGAGATATTTATGACAGTGATCTTATGTTGGTCAATGGAGAAATTGTGAAAGAATTTGGGGAAAATGGTCTTGTTTGTCATTCACTTCTTCTTCGTTTCTCATCTCGTGTTACCTCAATTCTCACTTATTAAAACCTAAAAACACAACAACAAAAAACAAGTAAAACTAATACATAATCACATGTAAACGTCAAAACGGTCATCAAAATCGGTCATAATATGGTTCATAAATTGTGTACGAAACGTAGTGGTCACCTTGAAGTCTTTCGAATCCCAATGTTGGACGATTTGGTTGAATACCTCGTTCGTTTCCCATATCGATTTGGCGTTTTTTTATAATAATTATGCTTGGCCTTGTTCATTATCAAACGTAATCGAGCTTGCATATCGCGCATCCAAGCAGTATAGATGTGCGGTGTTTCTTTATTTCGCCATCTATATGCTCACTACAAAATTAAATTTAATTAAATTATTAATTTATTAATAAAATTCAGTAATAAATCTAAATTAATTCTTATATTAAATACACTTACGATAAATGTACACCACCATCGGCGACATATAATTTTGGAGTCACGTGACAGAAATGATAAAGTTAATCTTGTAAAGTATCTTTGATGATGTTTGATAACGCGTAATTTGTCTTAGGATTTTCATCTCTTTCTCAGATTTGTTTTATTATGATTTTTTACTTTAAAGAGAAACAAATGCCACAAAATTACCTTGGGTTTAGAAGTTCCCAACTGGGCGCCTTAGACAGCCCAATCGGGCTCTGTAATCAGAAGGCACCCCAAAGCGAACGCACGGCTCGGGCAACTCCATTGCTCGGGCAATCGCCCTTTTGAAGAATTGCTCGAACGAGCGGTTTGTTGTGCTCGGTCGGGCATATAAGAAACCTAAAATGCGTTTTCACGTGAAATAAAAGGATAGAAGAAAGGAAGCATAGGGCACACCGTTTAGACCAGAGGACGTCGTTATTCAGAGAGAAGGCTTGGGAGGCGAGATTAGGAGCTCAAGAACTCGATTCAAGGCTGGTATTGAGTATAGGGAAGATTGAAACTTCATCTGTTTGCTATTCTCCATGATTTTTGTGAAATTCATCTCTTGTTTTTTGTTGGTATCTATGATTTGTGAGTAAACCTCCTTGCCATGGGTTAGGGAGGTCTTCGTAATGGATTTGTTTGGATCTTAATGCTTGATTTCGGATTGTTCTCTCAAATGGTTTAATGGGTTGTTCTTAATGCTTTCATTCTTGTTAATCCCTTGATTTAATGAGTTTAGAGGCTTGTCTTGGCTAAGAAGTTAGATTAAGTTCTTATATTTAACCTAGAATGAATTAGATTAATGAGAATCTAACTAGTCGGTTAATCTAGTTAGGAAATGTGATAGTGTTCCTCATGCATCTAGTTATTGATTTGCTTCATCGAGAGATGAGTACGTTGATTTCCTAGGTAGTGGATTTAGGCATCAAGAGAGTCATTTCTGATATTTAAGCTTGAGTTCCCCATTGAGTGATATAATTCAATTTTACGATTCATAGAAACATCCATTACAAGCCCTGTGGTGTTTTATCTTATCGAATTTAATCTTGTTATTGTTTTGTGTCTTAGGTTTTTTGGCTTGATATCTTTCATTCCCTGTATTGTTTTCATTTTCTGTTCTCTTTATGTTTAGCTTTTATTTTCTAGCTTGAAATCTATATCTTCATAAATCTTCTTCTCTTGAGTCTTAGTTTTGATGTTCGCACTAGTTCTTTGAGTTCGCCCCGGACATTACACGATCCGTATACTTCCGATAGAGTGGTTTTGGAATTAAAACTTGATTTAACTACACACACGCCTAGTCGTGCATCAAGTTTTCGGCGCCGTTGTCGGGGATACTAGTTACGACATTAGAATTAGGATTTCTGTTGAGTCGAGATCCATTCCTTTCCGAGTCTTTTGCTTGTTTCAATTTTCTACAATTTTTCTTTTATTCGAGTTTATTAAATCTCTTCTGATCTCAACCTTTGGTTGTTGTTGTCTTCCTACGTGCAGATTCCTCAATGTATGCCTAGGAGTTTGAAGGACAAAGAACTCCTCTTCGACCCCGCAATTGAGAAGACTGCTCAGGCGTTTTTAAAACAACATAAAGCAAGACCTAGTGCATCTGAAAGTCTAGAGGAGAAAACAACAGTTGAGGAAGAAACGCTTGAAGAAGATTCATCTAGCGAAGAAGAGATGGTTGTGGAGGAAGCACCGGAAACGTATGGGGCGTACACTGCGCCAAAACACACACAACTTCTCTCATGTATCCGAACGCCTGAAGTGGATATAAACATATTTGAACTGCAGCCAGCCTTCATTAAGATGTTAAGCCAATCGCTTTTCAGGGGACGACCTACAGAAGATCCAAACAAACATCTTACTCAATTCAAGATGTTGTGTTCGAACATGAAAGCATACCCTGGGATACAAGTTGAAGCGATAATGGTGCTTGCTTTCCCATTCTCAGTCAGGGAATATGCACTTGAATGGCTCTACACTCTACCACCTGATTCCATTCACACATGGAGTCAGCTCGAAGAACGCTTCATGATGCGATTCTTCTCACCCCATAAGACACAGTCATGGAAGAACATGATAAATTCATTTGTACAAGAGGATAAAGAGAGTCTTCCTGAAGCTTGGCTGCGATTCAAGGGATACCAATGAGAATGCCTAACCATGGGATGGATAAGAGGTACTTCATAGCTACATTTATTGAGAGACTTCGTGATGACGTAAGAGATTGGTTTTCGTGATGACGTAAGAGATTGGTTGAACACTGCTTGTGATGATTCTTTACATGACCTCCCATTCACCACCATTGAGGCCAAGATCGAGAAGATGGACGAGGGAAGAAATACCCCATCGGGTGAGTACAGACATCGGCTACCAACCAGGAGAACGGACAATGAGGTTCTTGCTTTGCGTGCTGAACTTAATGAATCTGCAAATGGCAACCATGCAACAAGTATCCTCTCATTCTCATGGTGCTGCAGAAGCAAGCCACGAATTCTAGGAGATTGTGGATTAGAATTATATTGCCAACAACCCATACTCCAACACCTACCGTCCATGTTGGAGGAACCATCCCAATTTTTCCTACAAGAACATCGACAATGTTCTTAATCCACTGAAAGGAAACTAACAACCTAAGTCGTTTTAGAGACAACCTCAGAATTGGAATTTCCGGCCTAGAGCACAAGTGCAGAACCAAGGCTACCAAGTAAATCAACAGAGAGGGGTACCGACGCCGCCTCCGCAACAAGAGGAAAATGTTGATATTACATCCATGCTTGCTCAGATTTTGCAAGAGTAGAAAAATCTCCACACTGATCTAAGAGGCATGAGAATAGATCAGGATGACGTAAAGAAGCAAGTTGAGGAAATTAAGATGCACTTGAAGATCTTAGACACCCAAGTTACACAACTTTCTGCGAGTTTTTGTATACCGCAAGGAATTATACCAGCGAGAACTGAGTCGAATCCCCGTGAGCACTACAATACCATCATACTAAGGAGCGGGACACAACTTGCAGACATTGCACCTCAAAATCTTGAGAAGGGAGAATACTCAAACCCTTCAAAATAGAAGCTTAGTGAAACCGAGGGTCCTAAGGAAACACAAGATGAGGAGGAAGTGGAACCAATCTATGTGCCACCACCACCAAGACCTCCCCCACTTCCATTTCCCGATCGTCAAAGGAACGAGCTGATAACATGCAATGCGATATTGAAAAGATGTAAATCAATATGTCCTTCAATGAAGCAATTACGTAGATACCCTCCTACGCTAAATTCTTCAAGGATATTCTCACCAAGAAGTGTAGTGTGGAAGAGGAAACAGTGATGGTCACTGATGCGACACATGTCGTAATCCAACATGAGCTACCACAAAGTTACTCGACCCAGGTATCTTCGTCATCCCTTGTACGCTGGGAAATGTTGCTATTGACAATGCCCTCTGTGATTTGGGGCTAGTGTTAGTCTCCTACCATTGTCAATTTGTGAGAAATTGGATATGGGTGAGATGAAACCTACGAGGATGGTACTACATATGGTTAATCATTCACTGAAATACTCGATGAGGGAATATGTACCACTCAAAGTAGGTGATTATTACGTCCTTGTTGATTTCGTGGTTTTTGATATGAAGGAAGATGCAAAGGTACCTATCATTTTGGGAAGATCATTCCTTAGCACTGTCGATACCATTATCCACGTAAAGGCATGGAGATTGACATGAAAATAGGAGAGGAGACAATGGAGTTTTAGTTGGATCAGAGTCTCAAGAAACCATTTGTGGTAGAGTCTGTATTCTACTTCGATGTCTTGAAGGAATTGGCCGATGAAGTGCTTGAAGAGTTTAGAGACATTGAACCACTGGAATTAGCTCTAATGGCTAGCAAAAGAGGTGCATATATTGATCAAGATGAAATTTATGGGTACCAAAAAGTTCCGGAAACTTTGAAAGAGGCGAAAAGTGTAAAGCTGATGAATGCCCGACGAGGCAACATGTCATGCCTAACCGGTTATCCTCATTACAACATAGCACGATAGGACAAGACCTAAACTCGTCCCGTGCATTGTCTTCGACACAAAAAGGGATAATTAATAGCCGATCGATCAGAACAACAATCCCGACCGAGCTCCCGCCTTTGAGAACAACACGACCGAGCAAATATCGTGTCCGACCCGTGCATTCCTCTCTACAAAAATTGAGAACATCTACAGAATACGACCGGGCTTATGGGGAACACGACCGGGCTAAGTAAATTTGCAAGGAGCTTGACCGATCAGTGTGCTTTGTCCGATTGGACATTCTTTGTCAAAAATATTTTGGCTGAACTTTCGAAGTCCCTTCCATCCGCAAAACATTCTAAATCCGATTGGAGCATTGAGAAGGCACCTAAAATAGAACTTAAACCCTTACCACAAGGGTTCAAGTATGAATTTATTGGACTCAATCCCACTTATCCCATTATTGTTAACACACTTTGAATAGCACACAGATGGATATACTGCTGAAGGCACTCAAACGTTATAGAAAAGCCATTACATACACTTTAGATGATATCCCTAGAATCAGCCCAACCCGTTGCATGCACAGAAGTTGATATCCCTCTTATCAAGCGTTATAGAACCAAATCTATTAGAAATTTTTTAAAAAAATATTCACCACAAATTTTGTTTCTAAATTTAGAATTTATAGTCATCACTCTTTTATCTTTATTTTAAAAAACCATATAAATGAAAACTAAGAAAATATATATCAAAGTGACTTTGATTGTTTATTATAGTTCATGAAATTTTTAATTTTAATACACAGGAAAGTGTCATATCAATTATCCATATAAAATTTTTAATATTAAAAAATTAAATACATAATAAAAAAATTTAATGAATACGCTTGTCATCTGTAATGTTTAAGTGGATTAGTTGTAATGTCATCAACTTTTGACTAACGATCTAGTTATGTCAGAAGAATATTTATATTATATGATTTTTAACCGAAATGATAAAGCTGTGAATTCGTTGTATTTGGACTATACTTCCGGTGAATATGGAAATAAACGGATGAGACAAATAATTTTTTTATTATATATAAAAATGTCTTAAAGGTATAATAACGATAGATATCCTATGGTTATAGCTTGGTATAATCAAATTAGGTAACTTTTGACAAACACATTATAAGAAGCAACGTAAAAAAAGCCCTAAATTCCTCGTGTTGCTTCAAAAAGTCATTTACTAATTAACAAAAGTCAGTGGATTTGCTAAAAGATTAATCTCATGATTACCCCGAAGATAATAATTAAGTCATGTGCCATTTTGGCCATTATTTTTCTTTCCTTCACCTTTTTGGCTGATATATATATTATGATTGGAGTATTTTATATTATGAAAACTGTTTGATCGTATCATATCTAATAGAATGTAATATCATCACTTTTTTAAAGAAGATATATGAGCAAGGTAATAAAGACACACGAATGAATATTAAAGAGATGATTTCATTGCTTGATTTTTTTATATAGTTTTCTAATTATATATATAAGCCTTTAACGGCCGGTAGAGGCCAATAATGTCAAAGGGAATTTCAGTGGCTGATGCTCTGCAAAACGGCATAACGATTTTGCAGAATTATTCCAAGATTTTTGGTGTCGTTGGTGGCAGAGGTTGTCTTTGAGTGAGCTGGCAAAGGAGGATATTGTGGGCTGAAACGTTGGAGCTTCTAAGGGCTTTTTCGTGGGCCGTTTGCTTGTGTAGTTGTAGTTGAGGTGAGGCTCTGTTTTGGTATCAATAGAGTAGAACATGGACACAGGTGCTATTTGATTTGATGATGATGGATTTTTGCGTTTGTAGTTGATCAGTGATAACACATAAAGTGTATCAGTTTTAAGCTAGATATTAGTATCAGTTTCGCATATATTTCTTAGTTAGAGTTACATTTCCGATATGATTCTTCTTTACATATGCCCATTTTATTGGTTTTCAGGTTTTAAGGTGACAAGGCCTAAACGAGCATAAAAGGCGAATTCCTGAGTAAAACCACACATTTTGAAGATATAATTCACTCGGAGCCAAAATCAAGCCTCAGAACTCAAAGAAACACCCGAGCAACGAGCGGAAAAGAGCAAAAACATGGATAGAAGAGTGTCCGCTCGGGCACTGAGGTCTACCCGCTCGGGCAAAACCTATGGGGTTTATTTGCAACACCTTGCACGACCCGGGCACGAAGACAATATGATCGGGTAGTAATACCCGATCAGGCGCAACAAGGTACCCGATCGGGCAGTTAATTGATCCTGAAAATCCCCGAGAGTTTACATGACTCGAGCTGTTCAACCACGCGATCGGGAAGCAATGCCCGATCGGGCTCAGCACTCCACACGATCGGGCGCGCCTCTGCACGACCGGGTAAAACTACTGCCCGAGCGGGCCGCCTTTCTCGCAAAAAACTAGATCTAGAGTTTGAACGAGCGAATTAAAGGAACAAAACAGATCCAGACGCAAGGGGGCAACGTCTAGGGGAAGGAAAGGTTTGGAAATCATCAGAAAAGGCTCGGGAGATGCTGGAAAAGGAGAGAAGCATCAATCCACACATCGGTAACACAATAGGGAAGATCGAGGCATCGAGTTTCCTAGGGTTTATCATGTTTAGGGTTATGTTATTTTCTTTGTTAGCAAACTCCATGAGTGAGTAGATTCCCAACTATGGGTTAGGGATATCGGATTGCAACGGATGTACAAATTTATGCATTAATTCTTAGATCTATCGTATTGTTTTGATATTCGGTTCTACAATCAACATCATAACTCTTATACTAGTCTTGCCCACTCAGTAACATAGGAATTTATATTTTGCTTGAAGGTTAAAGTTTGAATCCGGAACTGTTGAGTTGTAGGTTAAGTTCGATTAATGAGAATCTGACCGGTCGGTTAATCGACTTAGGAATTAGGATTGCGCTCGTAACGCTTCCATAGTACGGGTTAATCGCTGCTGGAAGGTAGGGTTGCACGTACTCATGGTTAGGAAGTCTAGGCTCGGTAGAATCATTCCTCATATTAGAGCATGAATTTCCTGTTATCAAGATAATTCGATAGGTTTATGATCTTTAGTTGTTACATCCATACGATTCCCGATATCCCGACACTCGTAGTGTTCGTCATTGTCAAGTCTTCCGAATTCTTCTATCATTGCTACCATTTAGTTTAGTCTTTTAGATAGTTACACCACGCCATCGTCTATTTCTCATCGTCTTAGTTTAGTGATATTCTTAGGATTGGCTGCATTAGTCCCTAGAGTTCGACCCTGGTACTACACGAACCGTATACTTGCGGTGAAGTGGTCTAGGAAATATTATAACTTGATATTTCCGACATCAAGTTTTTGGTGCCGTTGCCGGGGACTAATAACGGCCTAGACTAGGAATTAGCTAGATTAAGATCTAGTCCTTTCCGGAGTCTTCTTTTGTTTTTTCGTATTTTTGTTTTTGCTTTTGTTTTCTTATGGAGTCAAAAATTTCTTTACCTCACAGAGCTTAATCGAGTTTAGTGTCCTTTATCTTGCGAGATAACATGGACAACTTCAACTCTTCGGGTGTCGACATAGCTGAATTGAGATGTCAACTTTCCGAGATTCGTCGTATGCTCTCTGACTTATACCATCCGCAATACTCAGAGCAATCATGGGAACAAAATGCTTGGGGATATGAAGAAGAGATCTACGATAGTTACAATCGGCCTTACGAGAATACATACAATCACAGATGGAGCGATCACGCATACTTCCCGTACAGGAACACCGAGAGTATGGTGAATGCACAACAATCATTTGGGAGTTTCCAGCCATGGACGGAACCCCAAACTCAGAGCTATCAATCATATGTGCCTCAGCCATACCCAACCCAATCCGTAGCAGCCCCCGATTATCCCGCCACATACACCTACCTCCTTGAACTGTTTTAGAGTCGAAACAACTTGTCTATAGGAGTGGAAACGGAACAAGAAAGCGCCAATGAGCAGATAAACAGCTTATTTAGACAATTGGACGCGCAAACTTCAGAACTTGCACAAGGGGCATTGCAACCACAAGAGGTTCCATCGGAAAGTTCAGAAATAAATCCTCGCGAATATGTCAGCGAAATCTGCCTAAGGGATTGTGAAACGGTAGACCAGCCAAGTCCCTCGTTGATTGAAAAAGAAGATGAATCTAACATGGAAGTGGATGAGGGTACAGACATTGATGAGCACATGAAGAAACCCGAGGTAGAAGTAGAATTCAGCTTGGTGGACACACTTGAGCAACCATGCAATATCGATTTCGTGTTCCCCGAAGGCATCTTTGATGATTTAGCCGAGGAAGGTTGTGAGAAATTTCAGAAGAAGGATTCCTTGATATGAATCGCATAAGAGTTGGGGAAGGTAACTACAAGGTACCGAACGATCTGCTTAACAATGAAAAGAAAGAGGAATTCCCCGATAGAGACTTCCGCACAACCCGAGCTAAATGCAGTGCAAGTCAGTACACACATGACCTAGAGATGCCGAGAAGCTACACAAAACGTCCAGCTCACAATTGGGACATCGATAAAGCACCCAAGGTAAAGATGAAGCCTTCACCCCAAAGGCTCACACATACAACATCTCTGGAGAAGCTGAAGGAAATGAACGACAAACGCCTAACCGGTTTCATGGAGTACTCAACCGGACTTATCGACAGCTCAACCAGAATTTTTGGACAGTACGATCTAGCACCCAACTTAGAGAGCATCATGACCGATTTTAGGGACGACGCTACCGATCGTGAAAGGGACTCAATTGATTCGCGTGCCACACCTTATCGAGCACATATTGCATGCGAGACGCTACGAACGAGATGATGTCAAGGCGTCCACCTGATGAGTAGCACGCTTTGGTCAGGCTCGTGACCTTAAACAAGCGCTTCTCGGGAGGCAACCCGAACCCCTTATCCTTTTCATCGTTTTTCGTTTTATTTCTATATTTTTTAACCTTTTTTCATTTCTTTAGGCTTGGAAAATTTTCTTAGGATTTAGGAATTTTTGTGGTCTCATCGATATTTTTATGCTGCATGTTTTTCCTCGTATAACTTTTTCAGTTTTGCAGCACTGCCCGGTCGGGCAGACACCTCCACCCGAGCGGGCAACGTCAAATTCAAGAGAAACCGGTCGGGCAGACAGCTCCACCCGAGCGGGTAGGTCAGAATGAGAGACGCCCGATCGGGCGACTTCAGAGGACCCGATCGGGCACCGTAAATTCTGCATAGGTAAGTTATATTTCGAGTAACCCGAGCGGCTATTATCACTTCACAAATTCAACCCGAGCGTGCTCCCCCAAATTGCAAACCCTCACGCCGCAATCTCTTCCGCCGGAATCGCTCGTACGCCGCCGTCGTTCACCATCGTCGCCGACCGACCCTCGGTTACTCGAAAATACCCTTTTCCTCCTCTCTCGCTAATTACCCGAAAATCTCTCAAATTTCTCTCGAATCCTAGGTATATTCATGAATTATTTTGTGATTTGCACTGCTGTGGACTAGATTTAGGCCTGGTTAGAGAAAATTTAGGTTGAAATCGAGGAAAGAAACACGAACGCGAACACTACAAGAAAATCAGGTTTTAGGGACCGACAAATCGGTTCCCAATCCGTCCCTAAACCAGTTTAGGGACGGATTAGAGACGACCAATGGTAGTATCCAATCGCGCGACTCCAAATTTTTTCCGTGCCCAATCCGTTCCTAATTAGGGACGAAAACTTCAGTCCCCAATCCGTCCCTAATTAGGGACCGAAAAAGTAGTCCCCAATCAGTCCCTGGATTAGGGACGGTTGGTTTCGGTATCTACGCCCGTCTCCAAATTTCGAAATGGCTGGTTGCCGTCTCCAAATTTCGAAACGGCACTCACCCGTCTCTAAATTTTGACGGGAACAAGCCGTTTCCAAATTTGGAGACGGCAACCATCCGTTTCCAATTTTTTTTTAAAAAAATAAAAAAAATTAAAATTTTTTGGAATGATAGATCTAATCAACTCAATATCAAATTCAATGCAAGTCTTATATCACATCATAATTTAAAAGAGCACCCATTTTTATTGTCCCTCAATAAATTAGAAAAAAAAGGGAAAAAGATAGAAAATAAACTAAATATAGAATTAAGTTGAGTTGTAAAAAACGATCATAGTAATGGTTCAAATTTATCCTTAAAGGAAAAAAAAAAATCACCAATCGATGTTAGGCATTTGCGCTTTCATCATATGCAGAAGCTTATCCATACGCCTATCTGATCGTTCAACATGCTTTTTTGATAGTTCAGCCTCCTTTCTTAATAGTTCAGCCTCCTTTAGTGCTTGTTCTACGTGCCTGTTGGATTCTTGGAACCTTTCTTCCATTTGATGTCGAAGCTCGTAATCCACTTTTTGTTTACCTTTGGATGAAGTTGAATGCTTTGAGGACATTTCTCCAAGTCCGAAAATACGACCTTTGTATGGCGTAACTTGCTCTAAAACAAATACCGAGAATTAATAACATTTCTAAATAATGAAATTAGATCATAGTAGAATGTAATTATTACCTCGAGATACAACTCGTTGTACTCTTCCTGACTAAGAGTAGTTTGTGAGCCGTCTTC
>CM071873.1:2727494-2746239 GCA_036759665.1 Gynandropsis gynandra | reverse complement strand
ATGAAACATAAATCGCTCGAACGGATACATCCAACGAAATTGAACTGGACCTCCTAGTGCGGCTTCGTGCGGTAAATGAACTGTCAAGTGCTCCATAACATCGAAGAATGATGGTGGAAAAATCTTCTCTAAGTTACAAAGTATAGTTACTATGTTATTTTCCAGTCGACGAACCACATCCATACTCAAATTTCTCGAACATATATCTCGAAAGAATAGGCCAATACCTATAACATTAAAGTATTCACACTACATATTAATATAAAATCAATCACATACCTCCAATTGCTTCGTGTGCATGTTTGTCCATCAATTCAGAAAAACATATCGGAAGTAGTCTTTGCATGAATACATGACAATCATGACTTTTCATCCCTAATAACTCTCCTCCTTGAATGTCAACGCACCTTCCAATGTTAGACGCATAGCCATCGGGAAATTTCACATCTTCTTTCAACCATTTCAAAAATTTATATTTCGTATCATTTGACAATCTGAATATCGGGACTGGTGCTTTACCGTCATCAGCTATATGTAACTCCCTTCGTGAGCAATATTCTTCTAGATCCTTGCGTGATTGAATATTGTCTTTCGTCTTATTGATGATGTTATCAAAAAAATTCTTCTCTATGTGCATCACATCGAGATTGTGGCGAAGTTTCAGATTTTTCCAATACGGCAAATCCTAAAATATGCTCTTCTTGTACCAGTTATGAGTAATTCCATAACCACCAATTCTCGGATGATTGTTACCTCCGCAATCTATACTCCTCGGAATACCCAAAGCAAGAAGTCGTTCATACAAAATCTCTTCTGCAATATGGACAAGCCAATCGACCATGCGTTGTCCATCCAGATAACATACTATAAGCTGGAAAATCACTTATTGTCCACATGAGAGCACCTCGTAACATAAAATTTTGTTTCCTCGAGACATCGTACGCTTGAACTCCATTCCATAATTCTTTTAATTCTTCAATAAGTGGTTGAAGAAATATATCCAAACTTCTTTTCGGATGATTAGGCCCGGGAATCATTATTGTTAAAAACAAAAATTCCCGTTTCATGCACATATCCGGTGGTAAGTTGTAAGGTGTCACTATAACTGGCCACAATGAATAATTCTTTCCAGACATCCCAAATGGATTAAAACCATCGGTACAAAGACCTAAATAGACATTTCGACTCTCAGCCGCAAAATCAGGGTATACCTTGTTAAAGTGTTTCCACGCCTCACCATCTGAGGGATGACACATCTCTCCTTCCTTACTTGAATGCTCAGCATGCCATCTCATGTCGCTTGCGGTCTCCACAGATTGATACAATCTTTTTAATCTGTCTGTAATTGGTAAGTACCACATACGACGATATGGAACCGATTTTCCATTCTTTGTTAAATAAAACCGATCTTTTCCACAAAATAGACAATTACTCATCTCCGATGTCTCTCTCCAAAAAATCATGCAATTGTCTTGACAAACATCAATCTTTTGATATGGCAATAAACCCAAAGATCGCATCATCTTCTTTGTCTCATAATAGGAGTCTACTGCATTATTATCTTCTGGCAAATAATCTCTTACTAATTGCAATATGGAATCCATGCAATTCTCAGACAAATTATTTTCAGTCTTCAAATTCATCAAACGTGCAGACAGAGATAACTGTGATAAACCACTCCTACAACCATCATAAAGTGGATTCCTAGCACTTTCTAGCATTTCAAAGAAACTTTTTGCTTCTTCATTCGGATCTTCTTCAATATTTTCGTTTCTTTCACGGAATACATTTTGCACCATTTCCACATAGGGGTTCATTTCTACATCTTGAGAAGACTCAAATTCATCATGATGTATAGTGCCCCTAAAGTTTTCCACAACATTACTAGATCGTGGTGCAAATTTTTCTCCATGACATAACCACATGAAATAATTCGGGGTAAATCCTCTTAAATAAAGATGCTTCCAAACAGTTCTCTCATTAACAAATTTTTCATTCTTGCATTTGACACATGGACAAACCAACGTACCCGTTTCTTTGTAAACTTGTTGATTCGTCGCCATTGTCATAAACTGTGTGACGCCTTCTATAAACTCTTTCGATACGCTTTGAGATTCCGGATCAATTCTTCTGTACATCCATTATCTAGAATCGAAAATGTTTGATCTTGATGAAGATGCCATTATATCGCAAATACTATAGAAGATATGGGGTGAAAAATATGAGAGTTTCTTATGAAAAACGGATCAATGATTGAGGGGTTAAATAGAAATTTTATACACGAATTAGGAACGGATTAGGGACTAAGAGATTAATTTTCCGAAAAATCGACCCGAAACCGTCCCTAAAACGGTTTTTGAAGTCCTAAATTTAGGGATGGTCTCAAATCCGTCTCCAAATTTGGAGACGAGCATGTCATCCGTCTCCAAATTTGGAAACGGAACACCTGCCGTCTCCAAATTTGGAGACGGATGACATGCCCGTCTCCAAATTTGGAGACGGATGACCTTGCGGGTCTAATCCCTAATCTGTGTCTAATCCGTTTCTAAATTTAGGGACGGAAGTGTCAGTCCTCAAATTTCGTCCCTAAAATTAAATTTTCTAGTAGTGGAACTGCAGGTCGCAATTTCGCGCTTTCACCCGATCGGGCTAGGGTTAGCACCCGATCGGGCATCGTGCTTTTGGACCCGATCGGGCAGTTAGTTTGCCCGAGTCGGGCGGTGCCTACGGGGGTATTTTGACGAATTTGAGCCAGACTGGGCTACGTGTTCTACCCGATCGGGCACCCTGCAGACAGTGACTAACTTCCGATATTTCTTGTTCGTTTGTTTTGCAGATGGCCCCGAAGATCTTCCAGAGCTCAAAGAAACGCAGATCTGATGCCTATGATCCAGAGCATGGATGGCCAGCAAAATTGGATGCCGTAACGGAACTAACGCCGTACATGCCGATCATTACGTCTCACCAGCAATACAACTACCAGACGACAACCTTCTTGTCCGATCAGAAATCGAGATTCATCGAGCTGCAGCCGTGGATTTTCCCATCCCGCTTCCTATCCTCGGAAGCAATGAGTGCCCTCCACATCGAGGAGCACATCGATACCATCTTCAACACTTTGGGATGGACGGGATAGCGGGACACTCAGGAATACGCCTACCGCAACCTCACAGCGGAGTTCTTCGTGTCTTACACGGCCTTCTTCCTTGAGTCCGGAGATCGAGAGAGAGCTTTCATGGAGTTCTGTCTGCTGGGACAGAACTACTGGCTCAGCGCGAGACAATTCGCGATTATACTTGACGCTCCGCATGCAACTTCACGAAGATGCCCGAGCACAACTGGAGCCGTCAAGCGCCATTTTGAGCTCAGATTGCATACGGTGATTACTCCACGAGGTCGAAGGCCAGTCACATACGCCACCCCGCTCTAAGGTACTTTCATTACTTCCTAGTCTTGTCTATACTAGGAAAAGGAGCACAAGGCGGAGTCAACCACACGGAGTTGGCGTACCTTAGGCGGGTGGTTCAGTCAGGCTTTGAGGTAGACGAGTGGGACATCTTAGACGTCGACTTGGCGTCGCTAGTCATGCGGCATTTCCATGACATCGCCACCGAGAAATGTAGCACGGACACGAAGATCATGTGCGGTGGGACTGTCACCATGATAGCATGAAGAGTCGGGGTCAACCTTGGCATCCTGACTGAGGACAAGATCAATGAAGTGCCCGAGCTGAACCTTCAGAACTTGCGCAACCGAAGGGCGATTACGATCGAGAGGTATGATGTTATCAGGAGCTACAAGGACGAGCACGGTCGAAACTTGGAAGTTGACCTATGCGAGATTCAGATGCCGGGTCTAGACAAGGAGGGCTCCCGATTCAGGATTGATCCAGCCATCGGACATATCGGCCCGGTACTAGGTGAGGTAGATCCACCTCTAGCCGCTACACCACGACCTTCGATGTCCCGACAGCGTAGCCGACGTGCCACTCACTCCCGTGCCCACCCAGAGTATCCTCATCATCGCCTCTGACTTTCTTTATATGGAAGGTGTCTCCGACGTTCTCAGGTATGTTGCGGATGAGAGCAGGTATCAGCCTTACATGACAGAGCAGAGGCACGACATTGAGGCTGCGAGGTATGCGGAGCAGCAGCAGTTCCAGGAGCAATTGGTACAGCACACATACTACCTCATGGAGTCCGTCCGTAGATTCCAGCAGCTCAGCATGCAGCACTACCAGGAGCCGTACGTGCCGATCCCGCAGGATTACCATACTGGCGCAATTCCATACCGCCCGCATATCCCATACGAGCTGCAGTCCTTTTACTTCCCACCTGGAAAAGGGGCATCCGCGGAGCCAGCAGACCCTCCGGCCACTCGCGGTGAAGAGGATGAGGATTAGACCTTTCTTCTTTTTTCCTTTTTCTTTCTTTTTCTTTTTCATGTTTTATGAACCTATTTTTCTTATTTTCTTTCTTTTTAGTTTTCGCGCTTATGTACGCTCTTTGGAACTTATTGACTTAGTACTCTTTGCTCTATCTTTTGCATTGCATGATTCTCATCTCAGGTCCTTCACGCTAACACCTACATTAGAGCAAAAGAGTATCACAATCCGGAGTATCACAAAGTCGAATCGTGAACAATGGTCTAGGTTTGCTTAGAAACCTTTTGGATATCGATTAGTCGAGAAGTTGTGTTTGAAGCCTTGATCTATAGTTGAATTCACCCCTTAGATTTCGGTACCAAGTAGCCATATCTCTGTGTATACCGTCTAGCCTTTACTTATTTGATATATTTTTATCTTTCATAGTTATTAGATGCCACACGCTTATACTCTGTTGTCATCTAGGATAAGTTTTTGACTATTCCATGTTAGGATTGACATGAGTACATCGATGATCGATGGTTCGGGTCTAAGTGGTGGGTTGAGGCACTGTTCTACGTCCTAAGGGTTAGAGTGATGCGTAATAAAAAAAAAGAGATCTTCAATAACGCACCTCTTCACTCCACTAAGGTCACACGACCTTATGAGTGTGCCATAGGCAGCCTGGGTCTAAGTAGAAAGCCATCCCTCTTCGACTTCGACTTCCTAGGAACAAAGCGTGGATCTAAGTATCGAAAAGAGAAAGAAAAAAAATAAGAACGAGAAAAGCGAGTTTAATGATATCAAAAGCTTAGGGGAATTGGTATGGAGATCGCTTGGATGTTATATAGGGTTGTGAAATAGACTTAGATTTTTGGTAGGATTTCATGGCTCAGCACTTTCGGTAGATATAAAGCTATACTCGGTACGCTTAGGCTTTTGTTCATGTGACGCGCTGATTTGCGGAATGACTAACCCTTCGAATATTTTCGTGCTAGTATCCATCGTTATTAGATTCTTCCTACACTTGTCTTTAGTTTTGTTTGAGGACAAACAAAGGTTCAGGTCTGGGGGAGTTTGATAACACGTAAAGTGTATCAGTTTTAGGCTAGGTATTAGTATCATTTTCGCATATATTTCTTAGTTAGAGTTACATTTCCGATATGATTCTTCTTTACATACGCCCATTTTATTGGTTTTTAGGTTTTAAGGCGACAAGGCCTAAACGAGCATAAAAAGGAGAATTCCTGAGCAAAACCACACATTTTGAAGATATAATTCACTCGGAGCCAAAATCAAGCCTCAGAACTCAAAGGAACACCCGAGCAACGAGCTCTACCCGCTCGGGCAAAACCTACGGGGTTTATTTGCAACACCTTGCATGACCCGGGCACGAAGACAACATGATCGGGTAGTAATATCCGATCGAGCGCAACAAGGTACCCGGTCGGGCAGTTAATTGATCTTGAAAATCCCCGAGAGTTTACACGACTCGAGCAGTTCAACCACGCGATCGGGAAGCAATGCCCGATCGGGCTCAGCACTCCACACGATCGGGTGCGCCTCTACACGACCGGGTAAAACTACTGCCCGAGCGGGCCGCCTTTCTCGCAACAAACTAGATCTAGTGCTTGAACGAGCGAATTAAAGGAACAGAACAGATCCAGACGCAAGGGGGCGACGTCTAGGGGAAGGAAAGGTTTGGAAATCATCAAGAAAGGCTCGGGAGACGCTGGAAAAGGAGAGAAGCATCAATCCACACATCGGTAACACAATAGGGAAGATCGAGGCATCGAGTTTCCTAGGGTTTATCATGTTTAGGGTTATGTTATTTCCTTTGTTAGAAAACTCCATGAGTGAGTAGATTCCCAACTATGGGTTAGGGATATCGGATTGTAACGGGTGTACAAGTTTATGCGTTAATGCTTAGATCTATCGTATTGTTTTGATATTCGGTTCTACAATCAACATCATAACTCTTATACTAGTGTTGCCCGCTCAGTAACATAGGAATTCATATTTTTCTGGAAGGTTAAAGTATGAATCCGGAACCGTTGAGTTGTAGGTTAAGTTCGATTAATAAGAATCTGACCGGTCGATTAATCGACTTAGGAATTAGGATTGCGCTCGTAACACTGCCATAGTACGGGTTAATCGCTGTTGGACGGTAGGGTTGCACGTACTCATGGTTAGGAGGTCTAGGTTCGACAGAATCATTCCTCACATTAGAGCATGAATTTCCCATTATCAAGATAATTCAATAGGTTTATGATCATTAGTTGTTACATCCATACGATTCTCGGTATCCCGACACCCGTAGTGTTCGTCATTGTTAAGTCTTCCGAATCCTTCTATCGTTGCTACCATTTAGTTTAGTCTTTTAGATACTTACACCATGTCATCGTCTATTTCTCATCGTCTTAGTTTAGTGATATTCTTAGGATTGGCTGCATTAGTCTCTAGAGTTCGACCCTGGTACTACACGAACAATATACTTGCGGTGAAGTGGTCTAGGAAATATTATAACTTGATATTTCTGACATCAATCAGCATACTTGTGTTGGCTTCATGCATAGTTTCTGGTGTTGTTGGTTGTACATCCCCCGTCAAACTCGTGCCAAGGGGTACCTCAAAGCCGAGGTTGTTTCGCAGCGTAGTAAACTTTAATATGTTCAATGACTAAGTGACAATGTCAGCGATTTGTAGAGTCGATAGTATGTGTTTTGTAACAATGGAACCTAAGGCAACCTTTTCACGAATAAAGTGATAAACAAGTTCAATATGTTTGGACCTTTTATGGAAAGTTGGATTTGTGGTTAAATGTACAGCAGACAAATTATCACAATGTAATACAGTAGGTTGAGATAGCGGGATACCAATGTCACAAAGGAAAAAGGAAACCCATGTGATTCAACAGCTAAAGAGGCCATAGCCATGTATTCACCTTTGATTGATGATCGTGAAACAGTTGGTTGCCGTTTTGCAAACCAGGAGATTAGATTACTCCCTAAAAATATGCAAAATACCGTAGTAGATCGACGTGTAGATTGGCAACCAGCCCAGTCACTATCACTATATGCATAAAGATTTGAGTAGCTACGTTTGTGAACGTATATGCCAAGAGTTACTGTCCCTTTTAGATATCTAAGAATATGTTTTAATAGTTTGAAGTCTCCTAAGTTTGGGGCATGCATTTTTTGGCTAATGAAGTTGACAACAAAACTAGGATCTGGCCTAGTAAGTGTTATGTATTATAAAGCACCTACAATGCTGCAAAACTGAGATGGATCAGAGAGTGTTTCAAGCTCATTAATATGCTCATGCAGTTTAGATAGTAGAGGTGTTGGAAGTGGTTTGCAATGTAACATGTCAGTTTTAGCTAGGATATCTAATGCATATTGGTTTTGATGTAGAAACAAACTTGCAGGGTGAGATTGAACTCGATTGATCGATTGTGTAAGTAGTGAATCGGTGTTACCGATAAGTAGAATGTTATCTACATATAGAAGAAGGATGAGAATAGCAGTGTCTTTTTAGCAGATGAATAGAGATGGATCTGCAACACTGCAATGAAACCCATAATCAATGAGAAATGAGCTAAAGGTGTTGAACCAAGCTCTAGGTGCTTGTTTAAGACTGTAAAGTGATTTCTTCAACCTGCATAAATGGTGAGGATATTTTTTATCAATAAATCCTGGTGGTTGTTCCATGTAAATGGTTTCTTTCAGTGTACCATGAAGAAATGCATTGATAACGTCTAGCTAACGAATGGACCATTGTGTGGTGACTGCAATGCTTAAGACTAGACGTATTGTGGAAGTTCTTACCACAGGACTGAAAGTGTCAAGAAAATCTACCCCTTCTTTTTGGTGAAATCCTTTTGCAACTAACCTGGACTTTAGTTTATCTAGGCTTCCATCAAGTTTAAGTTTAACTCTGAAAATCCATTTACATCCTACGACATTCATATGAGATTGAGGAGGTACTACGTCCCATGTTTCATTGGTATGTAAGGCATGAATTTCTGCACACATAGATGAATACCAACTTGAGTTGGACAGAGCAGTTTTAACAGTTTTGGGGGTAAATGGCACTTCGGTGGTTACAACCAGTGCATATTTAGGATTAGGTCTTAGTGTGCCCACTTTTGATCTTGTGATCATGGGGTGATTATTTTGATTTGTTTGTGGGGGTGGTGAGGGAGATGGACAAGGAGTAGATGTTACAGGCGTATGCTGACTAGTAACACATTAAGGGTTGACTGGAATATGGGTGGGATTTGGTTCTATAATTGTGATAGGGGTTTCGTGTATTGGTTTTTTTGCTATGTGTACTGGAGGAGAGTGAGGAATAGATACTTGATTTCCTTTTTGCCAAGGTTGTGTTAGTTTGAAGGGATACTTTGGTGTAAGGGAGTTGTACTCGGCTGAAAAGGGAAAGGAATTTTTATTGAAAGTGGCATGTCGAACAATATAAACCTTACCTATGGGTGGATAGAGACAGTGATATCACTTATATATATTGTTGTAACCAAGAAAAACATAATGTAATGACCTTGGATCAAATTTATTAGAGGCATATGGTCTTAGATGAGCAACCAAAGATTCTTAGAGAGTTGTAGTTGGGTTCTGAGCCAAGTAGTTGAGAGTATGGAATTTTACCTTGTAAAGCAGTAGATGGCAACAAGTTTATCAGGTAAGTAGCAGTAAAGAATGATTCAACCCAATAGGAGAGAAGTATCTGAGCATGGAGCATCATTGACAAGGCTAATTCTACAATGTGTCGATGCTTGCGTTCTGAAACTCCATTCTGTTCTGGAGTGTATGGGCACAACATTCTCAATGAAATACCTTTTTCAGTTAACTGGTTGAGGAATACTTTGCTGTTGAATTCCCCTCTTCCATCACATTGGAATGATTTGATTCTGGTGTTTAGTTGTAGTTCAACTGATTTCTGAAATGCTATAAAGGTGCCGCAGAATTCATCTTTTGTTTCACAGGAAAAATCCAAGTAAAATGCGAATAATTATCAATAAATATAACATAATAATGAAAATCTTGAATAAACTTTACAGGAGCAGGTCCCCATAAGTCACAATGCAACAATTCTAAAGGTTTTTCAGCATGAAATAAACTAGAGGCAAAAGGGAGTTTAGATTTCTTAGACAGTTGAAAAGTATTGCAGAAATTTAAAGACCGAGAGCTAAGCTTAATTTTTCTGTTTGAATGTAGTTGGTGTAGAACTTCCTTACTAGCAGGGCTAGGCAAAATATTTGAAGTATTCGTATCCGATTCGTATTCGAACCATATTCGATCCGAAAATGCAAATATCCGAAGGAACAAATACAAATATAAATATAAGAAATAAGATATTCAACAAATACACATACAAATAATATATTCAAATATTCGCAATTGTTCGTATCCGTTTAAGTATTAAATAGCTAATTTATTTAATATATATACATATATAATAAAATTAGTTTTAAGGATCAAATTATAAATAAAAAACGGTATTAATTTTATTTTAAGATCAAATATAAAATATATAAACAAATAGTTACTATATTTCAAATTTGGAGGACTATAAATGTAATTTACAAAATTTTTATTGGTTGCTTCAAGATTATTTGAAACATAAAAATCAAGGAGTAGGGTTAGTGAAATCGGAATTGGAAAAATATTTGTCAGAAGAATGTGAATGAGATGTTGGTAATTTAGATATTTTGTATTGGTGGAAGACTACAGATTCTAAGTATAAAACCCATTCTTTGATGGCAAGAGATATTTTGGCTATTCCGGCATCTACAGTTGCTTCAGAGTCGGCTTTTAGAACGGGAGGTCATGTGATTAGTCCGTATCGTAGTTGGATGACTGCTAATATGATTGAAGCTTTAATTTACACTCAAGATTGAATTCGTAATCCATATGGAATGGATAATATTATGAACATATTGCCAGATATCGAAAGAACAAAACTTCATAAGTATATATCTTTTATTCTATTTTTATTTTACTGTATTTAATATTTAATATGATGATCTAATAATTTGTTATGTTGTTTTAGATGAATTGATGACGCTAGTAAAGTCATCCACGAAGTTAAATTTAGATGATTGAGAGATTGATGCGATTAATATTTTGTTTATTTATATTATGTTTTTTCTTTGTGTATTTGTGCAATTTGAAGAAATCTTATGGATTATATTTTGATAAATATCAACTCTTTTATAAGAATTTTTTTATTAATTTTTTTAAATTATTTGGATACGGATACGAATATCCGAATATTTACGGATATTCGCATTTACGAATATTCGAATCTACGAATATGAATACGAATAGTAAAATAGAATATTCGAAGAATACGAATACGAATAGTCGGATATTTGCGGATGTTCGCTATTTATCTACCCCTACTTACTAGCATGACCAAGTCTAAGGTGCCAATTGTCTTCACTTGTAACTCTGTGCCGGATAGAGTATAGTGCTTGTGCAGCTGAAGTTTCTAGTGTGTAGAGGCCATTAGTTTTGTGACCTCTGGCTAGTATGGCCTGAGCTGTTAGGCCCTTAATGAAGACATTGTTAGCATCAATATGCAGACATTGTTTGCACAATGAGGGGACTAATAGAACATGATGCAGAGGTAATATACTTGTAGTGGAGGTTATTGAGCTTGATCCAATATATGTTATAGGAAGATATGATCCATCACCTACCATAACGTTGTCTGTCCTTGTGTAAGTGTGAGAAGACTGAAGATTGTTGATATTATTGGTCATGTGAGAGGTTGCACCGGAATCTGGATACCATTCTGAGATGGAAGTGTCTGAGGTCATTTGAGTGTGAAGAGCTTGGAGATTTCTGTGTCTTGATAAGAATTGTCAAACTGTGCCAACACTTCAATGCATGGTGTCCAGAACGGCACAAATTTGACATAGTAAAGGTATGTTGGAAGCTTGATTTGAGGTCCTATTGGGGGTGGCAAGAGGGGCAGAGTAAATTTGCCGCATAAACCCCCTTCCTCTGGATGAAAAGGACTGTCTGCCCCTGGGATTGTAGTTGCGGTTTAAGCCTCTGTAATATGGTCTAGGTCCCCTCTAGTTAAAGTTTCTTGGTTGCTGATAATATGTTCTGGTTTCAGAAGAAGATTCATGTATCTATGTTTGGGTATTGAAGGCTTGGTGGTGGCTGATTTGGGGTGGTTCATGAGGTATGGTATGTAGTGTAATTCTCATGAGTTTGTTTACTACATCCCCATAAGTTGGGAAGGGTGGTCTATGCATTGAGGTGTAAATAGCAGTGGTGAATGATTCGTAGTCTTTACCTAGACCTTGAAAGAGTCTGAAAATTTTCATGTTCTCTGGTACAGGTTTTTCGATGGAATGCAGGTGGTCGCATATTGATTTGAATTCTCTTAGATATTCTGGTACATTCTTACCGTCGATAGTGAGGAGCTGCAAGGAAGCTAGTAGGTCAAACTCCTTGGAGATAGATGTCTCGTTGAAGTTTTTGGCTAGAGCTCTCCAAACGTCAATGGAGTTCTCAAATCCAATGACAAGACCAAAGACCTTTGCGGACAGAGTGCCACATAACCACGATTTAATGAGTCTGTCAGTTTTCTGCCATGAGATAGAGCGGGTTTTGAGTTTCTATGACAACATTTTCGTTTGTAATAGTGAGTATGGGTGGGGGTGAAGCAACTTCCCAGTGATGAACCTAATCAAATCCTGGGAGATGAGAAGGAATTCAACCTAAATTTTCCATTGGAGGTAATTTATATCATCTAGTTTGATGGTGACAAAATTAAAAATATTGACATAAATTGAAAAGGGGGAGTTTTCAGATTCTTCCATAGTTGCAATAAGAAATAGAGCTCAAGGAATTATCCTAGACTTTGATACTATAAAGACACACGAATATTAAAGAGATATTTCATTGTTTGATTTTTTTACATAGTTTTCTGATTATATATATAAACCTTTAACTGTTAGTAGAGAACAAGGATGTCAGAGGGAATTTTAGTGGTTGATTCTCTATACAAAACGGCATAATGATTTTACAAAATTATTTCAAGATTTTTGATGCCGTTGGTGGCAAAGGTTTTGTTGGTTGTATAGGTAAAAGCCATAATTTAGTAGTTTTGTGGGGGAAATCTTAAAGTAGTAGATTAATCATGATTTATTCATGTAAAATATTAAATCCAATAAATGTATTTTTTTCTTTTATTTATACGAAAAAAAAATGAGTCCAGAAACGGAAATCCGTGAAGAAGAGACACGTTTTAGGTTAAAAACTCCAGCCGATCGTGTGTAACAGATCTGATTACGTCACCTAACGTCAGCGACCGAGTTCATCATTAAAGGAACAGTTTTCCACAACTTTTAAAACAAGCTGTTGTATTGTATTTGTGTATTTACAATTTTTCACTTATCATTAAACGATGTTTTAGAAAAAATAATGTGAATTTTATCCAAAAAAAATCATAAATATATATTGTTCGGATTTGATTTTATTATATGAGCCAAATACTCACACATGGATCAAAGGATCCATCTATTGATAATATTTGCAATGGACAACGAACATAAATCCGTTGTAATCCGTTAGTATTGCCAACGGATGGTCAACGGATAACATCCGTTGCAAATTTGTTTATGCATCTGTCGGAGACCTTTGAAAACCGACATTTTAATCAAATAGATGTCTGTTGTTCTTTGCAACACGCATCCGTTGGTATTTTCAACATATATCTATTGGAAATTTAGAATTTCCAGACCACCGTTGGAATAATCCAAAGTTTTATTACAAAAGTCATCCATTGGTATTTTCAACGCGCATTCGTTTGAATATTCACTATTTATACATCAAACTCGAACTGTTTATCATCAAGCCATCAGCACAAAATATATTTTCAAACAATATCGTCTTTTTCAAATAGAGATATATACAGATCGAGAGAGTGGATTTATAGAAGAAAAGATCTCGTAACCGAGGAAGTTACTCAAGAAGTCTTACACGGATTGAAGCAATTAGTGTGTTTGTGTCGATGCAACCTTTGTGTCAAGAATACGAAAGAATGTTATGTCCCTGCAAAAGATGCAAAAATATGACGTATCGAAGTCAAGAAATTGTTTGCAAACACCTTTATAAGGTGGATTTCGTAGACAATTACAAATTTTGGTTATTTCACGGCGAAAATTGTGGCGTTAGAGATAATGTGTAAGAAGCACAAGCAATGGAAAGAAATGAAGAGGTTCATTATGAAACGTCGACGACCAATTCATATATGGAAATAGTGTCGGATTATTAGAGTTGTTGAGGAAACGCATGAAGAGATACCGAAGAATGAGGCACACCCAATTTTCAACCTATCGGATGCAGCGAAACAATCTATATATGAAGGTTGTCGTTAAGTTCAGTCTCGTTTATCATTGTCATTGATATGCGAATTATCAATAAAATAAAATGTCTAATACTCACTTACTGCAAGAATACAGATCAGTGTAATAACAAGGTCGAACTTAAGGGACTAATGCAACCTAAACTAAGAATATGACTAAACTAAGACAAATGAAAGTGATGATGATACGGGATAAAATACGAGAATGCAAAAAGAATTATAAAAGCAATAAGGACACGCGAAAGATTTGCTAGTTAAGAACACTACGAGCTTTAGGTTACCGGAATTTGCAAGGATGCAGCCAACAAAAGATCATAGACCAATCAAATTATCTTGATAACAAGAAATTCATGCTCATAAGTAGGGAATGGTTCTCTCGACACCTAAACCCCCTAACCACAATAACATACAATCCTACCTCCCAGCAGTGATTAACATGTAATTACGGTAGCATTAATCATGTAATCCTAATTGTTGAGTCAATTAATCGACCTGTCAGATTCTCATTAATCTATCTCAATTAGCAATCAATGGTTCCAGATTCATAATCTAACTGCCTATTTAAACATAAAATCCTAAATTACTGATCGGACAACAAAACTATAGAACGTTCATCGTATTGATTGTAGAACCGAAATACAAGAAAATTTTGAAAGATCTAATACATAACCACAAGCATCAAATTAGTATCCCTAACCCGTAGCTACAGACTTACTCATTCATAGGTTTTGATACAAAACAAGAGAAAACAACACTAGACATGATAAAGAGTAAGGAAAATGATGTCTCAGACTTCCCTATCTCATCACTAGTATTTCGTTGTTGTCTCCTTCATTCTTCGCCTTCTCCTGAGCTTCCTTTATGTATTTTCATCGTGCCTAGGCTTCTGTGTTGCTCCTCTATTAATTGAGGCATCCTTTCTTCAGTGTTTTCTTTCGTTTGAATTCTTTCAGGGTTTCTGTTATGACACCTGACCCGCACAGGCCAAGTAGAGGACCCGCTCGGGCTCTTTGTCTTCGAGGCAACATGAGCGGGTTAGATGACTCGCTGAGGCGGACATAATCCTCTGAGAATGTAGCCCGCATGGGTTAATATGACAGAACACGTGGGTTTGTGGCTTCGCGTGCAGCATGATTGGGGTAAGAGGTACCCCGAGTCGGGCTAAATCTTCTGATGGGTAAAAGTCGAGCGGGACCTTCTACGAGCATGATCGGGCTGGATTAACTTCCTGTTTTTCAGCTTCTTTCGCTCGATGCTCAGGTATTCCATGCGGTTCTTTGGTCTGAATCTGCTCTGAGTGGTTTGTAGTTCCAATTATGCACATTTGACTCCAGGAATCAACACATTAAGCTCGCTTAGACCTTGTCGCCTAAAAATCTCAAAAGCAACAAAACGATTAGATAGAGGACTAATTTGTGCCGGTTTTGTAACCTGTGTTATGCAAATTACACTGTTGGATGGTTTTGCTAGAATAGGCAATAACCAAATCACTATTTTAGTAAATGATGCAGAGAAGAGTAGTGACATTTCTGATCTAAATGTGTAGCCTAAAACTAACCTACACTGTGTATTATCAATCATTAATATTTATGAGTATAAAATAGATTATAATGTAGCTAAAAAACGTGTGGATTCATTTTGCAAAACCATTCGTAAATATTTACCGGAAATTTAAAAAGAGGTAACTTGGTGTTATTGAAGAACAATATCTCCGAAATATTATGCTCTTTGGAAAAAATTTTCCACCTTCATTCTTCAATGTCATGGAACTTTGATAATATATTTATCAAATGAAGCAATACTCGGTGGTCCAGTTCAATTCAGATAGATGTATCCTTTCGAAAATTGTTTCTTTCATCTAAAGAAAAATGTAAAAACAGTAGCGGTTGAAAGATCTATTATTAAAAAAATACTTGTTGGAAGAAATTACATATTTCAACACATTTTATTTCGAGTAACATATTCTTAAGAAACAGAAAAGATCAAAAGAAGATCACACAAAACTATCTATATCAATATAATCCTTAGTATGGTGCAATTCCTAAGATCTTTACACTAATTGGAAGTACAAGAGGGAAATTCGAAGAATATTGGCTAACACCAGAAGAGTATAATCACGTTCACATATATATATATTATTAAATTATCAAGAGATAATACCTTTCGAAAGGTAAAATGATAACAATCGATCTCTTAATTTACAAATACATATATTTATATCTATATATGTTACCATACTTTCATTATAAGATATTTGATGAAAAAGTAATGGATACATATTCTTATCTAAATACAGATGAACTCACTAAAATGAAAGTACAATATTATGTCTCGTGGTTGAGAGATTATGTAAGTACACGTATTTTTCGTGTATATACGTAAAATAATTTATGTTATAAGTACTCATTCATTTTTTATTATACAGATCAAGGGTTTTAATGAGAGACGTCCTATCTGGTTAAGAGATTTGGCTAATCGTATTGCAAGAAATGTATTGTGTTGGCCAATTATGTTTACTAAAGGATACATATTACACACCTACGAGCATAGAAAACATAGAAACACGTTCAATTATGGCGTTAGCATTAATAGTTCAATAGATGATGATAATTTCTACGATATTTTACACCAAATTCTACATGTGAAATATCTTGGTCTCCTTGGATTGAAGATAATGTTTTTTAAATGTTAGTGGTTCAACCCAACTATAGGACGTGTTATACGAAAAAATCGATGGAGAGAAATTGACATCAACCCGACATGACATTATGGAAAGTATGATCTTGTTATCACAACAGATCACGCAGATCAAGTATATTACATGCACTTTCCAACAATATTAAAACGTCGAAGAGAGGAGTGGTGAGTCGTAGTTAAGATTAAACTGTGGATAAGCACAAAGAAAAAGAAGATATGTTGTAAACCGATTACCATGAGCCGATATGGTTAATTGATACATACAATCGAGAAGAAATTCTTGCAAGAACTAATATAGATGGAGAATACATCTGTGATTATGAAGGCATCAAACCTGAAGATACAGAAGTTGGACATGACAACCAATTTCATGCATAATTGAAGGAAAATTCGCCAATTGAACAATCAACTGAAGAAGAAATGTGAATTGTATAGTAGTAATATCAAACTTCTGTAATTTTATTTACATCATATATTCCACTTTCAATGGAAATCCATTGGCATATGCAATGACCACCCATTGCATCTTTTATTTCTGTTCGACACTTAGAAAAGTTTCATGGTTTTTCAATTTACAATAGGCATCCGGTGAGAAGTTCCAATGGATGCCCATTGAAGCCCTTTAGTCTGCCAATGGATACCCATTAAAACGAATATAAGATGTCTTCCAATAGGCATTCGTTGGAAATAGTCATGATGGCTATGCTTCGCCTAGTACCCTCGTTGCATTGGGACGATGTCTTCCAATGGTCATTCGTTGACATTTCCAATGGATGCCTGTTGGAAGACGTATAACCATTTATGTCATCCATTGACTCAATAGTCACGTCATTTATTTAATTTTGTTGAAGTGACATATTTTCCAACGAGCATCCATTGAAAGTTTCAACGGATATCCGTTGGAAATTTCTGTATTTAATCTGTTGAACAGTTCGTTTTCAACACAATCTCAAAACCAAAACATCAATATCTCTAAAAAATAATTTCTATACTTAAACACAATGAGAACTCAATGATTTATTGTTCATGGTGGCTTGTTGGTGGGTTCCGTAGGTAGCTCAATGTATCATAGGGTCTACCTTAGGGGGAGAGTGTTTGAATTTTCACCATTGCACATTCATAGGTTTCTCGGCACACCTAATCCTCCCATCACACGAGAAAAGGAATTAGAACTAGATTTGGATATGAATGTTGTTGCTCGTGTACTTACGGCAAAGGATAAGCCTTGTGGTCTGATAAAATTGGGTCCTCAAAGATGGTGTGGAATTGTGCATTATTGAACAAAATTTTTCATTCCAACTGGATCCCTACCAAAAAGACTGATATGCTTCGAAGAGAGTGATGTGATGTTGCATTGTGTGAAGGAAAGAATACCAATCAACATTGGAAAAGTAATCTTTGACCAAATTTTGACACAAGCCTTCTCAAATGGGACGAGATTCGTACTACCCTTTCTATGTCTCATTCAAGGTCTTTTGAGACAACAGTGTGCAGCGTTAGTTAGAGAAGATGAACCCAAGAAAATGATTCTTCCTTGGATCAATTATGAACAGCGGTATGCAGATAAGAAGGCTGCACATGATGCCACAAGATTCAACTCAGATGATACTGTGGTGGTGTCTTTACAAAAGCTCGAGAAGAAAATCACCGATATGATTGCATATCAACACATGATCTTGAAGCACAGCAGATTGCTAATATGAATATCAACCAGTATTGTTTTTTGATCCTTTCTCGGTTTATTTAATGTATCTGTTGTGAGTCTAACTATTTTTATCTTTTACTCATACAAACATGGGGGAGAGAGTTCTAGTGGATATGCTTACAGTGTTGCAGCCATACCTAAACCCAAAGAGTGTTGAAAGGATGCAGTATAACCAATCATGGCCCAATCATACCAGTAGCTTATAGTTTTTGGTTGTTGTTTTGATACAGGCATACCTGAACTCGAAGACTGTTGAAAGGTAATCATCTCGTTTTCATACGTATTTATTGCATGATTTTAGAGACGTTTACGATATAGATGTGATGTTTTACGTATGATTTTGTATCCGTTTTACTTGTTTTCATGTTTTCATGTTAATTTGACTTAAAACAAATGGGAGTTTGTTGGGGACTTATACAATAAAGAAAAAGACTTTAGAGAAGAGGAATGAGTGATATTTTGTTGGAATGAAGTAATGGAAACGTCACCCAACTTATTCAAGAATGGAAACTCATAAAAAGACAACAATCGATGGCTGCTGCAACATAAGAAATAACTGAACGTCCAGAAGGAAAGAG
>CM071873.1:2711491-2723025 GCA_036759665.1 Gynandropsis gynandra | reverse complement strand
GATGCTTTACTTCACTTTTCTATGAGGATTATTATATCATATAGAATCGAGCTTATTTTGCAGATTAAGCGCGAACACTAACACTTCGCTGTCGATAGAAATAATGCTGAAAAGCATGATCTAAAATCGATATGAGTGCATCGACCTTGATACTATTTCGATGGTTCGGGTCTAAGTGGTGGGTTGGCGATCATCTTTCTACATCCTAAGGGCATGGCACAATAAAACGCCGCCTACTCCGCTGCACTCTTGAACGAGATGCATGAGTATACCGTCATCGGTAGTCTGGGTCTAAGTAGAGGCTGGATCCCTTAAAATCCGACGTCGTAGAAGCCTAGTGTGTCTGCATAAAAAGAAAAAGAAAAAAATAGAAGACATAAAAGCAAAAGATATATAAAAAAAGAATGAAAAATAAAGAAAGACAAAATAAAAAGAAGAAAGAAAAAGCTCGGAAAAGAAACAAGTATCCTCGGTTGTTCTAGGTTTAGCATTTGTCTGAAGTCTTGTTTGGTGGAGAGAGTTATGGTGGCTTGTCTAGTTTTACTTTGATTTACTTTCTCGTGGGTAGCCTTGGTGAACCTAGGATGAAACTGAAAACTTAATTAGGCTGAATTTGCTCTCGATGTGCTAGTTGATCGGTTAGGTTCACTTTAGCAGTATTTCTAGGAGAAAATGGAATTCTCGGATTTTGTATACCCCTTGTGTTCCACGTTTACGTTTGCTTAGGGATAAGCAAACATTCAAGTCTAAGGTATTTTGATCATCTCGTTTTCATACGTATTTCTTGCATGATTTTAGAGACATTTACAATATAGATGCGATGTTTTACGTATGATTTTGTATCCGTTTTACTTGTTTTCGTGTTTTCATGTTCTTACATGTTTTTATGCGTATTCGGTTCATTTCGGACCTAAAGGACGTGCAAAAGACAAAGTACCAACATCGAGGATCATCACGGGACAAACAGGACGAGAATCGGCAAGGATTAGCCACTACCCGCGCGGGTAACTCCCTAGCCCGAGCGGGCATTTGTTACGGTGATTTTGTCCAGCAAATTGAGCACGAGTCAGGCAAGAAATACCACGCCCGGGGCCTCAGCCCGAGCGGACAGCACCTCAGCCCGAGCGGACAGCACCTCAGCCCGAGCGGGCTGCCTCTTTTCCCATTGTGTTCTTGCGCGATCTTCCGAACCGTACCCGAGCGGGTCACTTACCCTGCCCGTGCGGGTCGCGTCCTGCAACTCCAAATAAGTTAATTTGACTTAAAACAAATGGGAGTTTGTTGGGGACTTATACAGTTACAAGATGATCAATTACTCCACAATGTGAACAAATTTGTATATGTCTAGATTCAGAAATGGTATCATTTTATCCTCTTGATGTAAAAGGTGGGCTTGAAATTGAACTTGAGAATTATTAGAATATTGAAAAAATAAAGCATCATAATGTAACAAAATATTTTATTACTGTTGATCTTGTACTACAAAATTAAAAACTTTATAAAGAGAAAGGAACAAAATATGTCTTCTAACACAAGTATAAAATTCATTCAATTCCATTTGAATTTTAATCAAATACTTTTGTTCTTCTTATTTATTAAGTTGTATTACAAGACAACACACATGTACAAGATGAATACTTTTTAATCATTACCAATATGTTTTTAACTTGGTATATTAACCATTCAAATCTAACGACCATTTTTTAGGTTTTGTAAATTTTATGTTATATTGAAAAGTTATGGCATTTTACTTTGATTAAAACATTCATTTAGTTTTTGCCAAATCTTAACAGCATACTTTTTATATACATATTTCTTTCTTTTGAAACAGAAATGATAATTCATGAAGACATAATAATCATAATGATATTATCAGAGGATAAAATTCTAAAATCTTACTAGTAACAAAATTTAATTTGTTTCGACTATTATGGGTCATGGTCGTTGACCGTCTCCATGGGTTATAGTTAAATT
The DNA here is from genome assembly GCA_036759665.1 of Gynandropsis gynandra. Classification (NCBI taxonomy): domain Eukaryota; kingdom Viridiplantae; phylum Streptophyta; class Magnoliopsida; order Brassicales; family Cleomaceae; genus Gynandropsis; species Gynandropsis gynandra. Next base: position 2,721,051 of record CM071873.1, on the reverse strand, counting down.
AATCGGTTAATTTCTTGGTCACTAATAAAACACAACTTGTATCAGTAATGTGTAGGTATACGTAATTCTAATAAAAATATGTTATTTGAAATGGAATACAATTAGAACTCGAAACATAGTTAGCCATAAGAAATAATGGAATGATTTATGAGAAATTGTAAGAAATTGCAAGAAATTTGAGAGATATAAAGAAAAAATCTAAAGATTATAAATACAAAATTACATAATCACCAAACCAAATCAGATGGGTTCTTTGCAAAATGAAGAACAAAACATGAAAAAAGGGTAACTTCAAAAATACCCTCGTAGGGCTAAAACACTTCAAAAATACCCTTCCCGAAAAAGAAAAAAATTTTAACTTCAAACATACCCTTATAAATGTTGATATTCCCAAAATACCCCTGCGACCTTACGACCCAGTTCGACCCAGCGACCCAGTTTGACCCTGCGACCCTTGTCCCTCTGCGACCCTTGTTCCTCTGCGACCCTTGGACCCCTGCGACCATTGTCCCTCTGTGACCCTTGTTCCTCTGCGACCCTTAGACCTCTGCGACCTTTTTCCTTTTGCGACCCTTGGACCCCTGCGATACTAATTTATTATTTACAAATTATTTACAAATAATATGAATAAAATTTTGAAAATATAGCTCAAATCAAAATATGTTGGACCCGTGCGACCCTTCCGACCATTTCGACCCTTTCGACTAGTCTTTTAATTGTCAGACTACTACTTTTTCCAGGTGCTAGCTATGTTTTTATTTTTACCAATGCCACATTCAATACCTATATTAAAGGTTCTTTAATATGGTCAATACATGCACCTTGGTCATTCTTTGTATTTATTGTCTTTCTGGAATTTTAGGAGTCCATTTATTTTTCGTTATAAATAGAGGGGGAAAAACCGAAAAGCTACAACAAGCACCAAATCATCTTTTGTTTCGATTCTTTCATTCTCTCAAAAGGTCGATTTCTAACATCTAACCCTAAATTCTCTGAAAAATCCTGGTTACCTTTGTGACCGTTAAGGTCACATGATCGACCCAGGGCATCGTGCTGTCTATTTGTTACTCAATATCTTGGTAATCGTCGGACTCAGTCTGTATGCAGATACATGTAAAATATCAAAAATATTTATTTATCTAAAACAATACGTACTAAAATTATTCAAGAATATGATAAATGATCTATAATTATCTAAAATTATTGAATTAATTTTAATCAATTGTATAAATTTACTCAAATATAAATTATAAATGTATATATTGAAAAACAATTCACATAAAAATTATATATATATATATATTAAACCTTTAGAACTTCTATTTTGTTATATTACTTATATCACATTATTTATGTAACAAAACACATAATTTTAAAGTTACATATTTTTTATATATGAAAAATATATGTTTAATACGCGTATCGTGTGGGTCTTATTCTCAATCTATACATTAAAAAGATGTTTTCTCTCTCTTTGCACCACCTCATCAAGAAAGACAAAATTATCTATTTTCCAAATTTTTAATTTATCAATTGACATATGTTTTTAAGATTTATAATGATTTATGATAAATATTAATGGATGTTAGATTTTTATTTGAATTTTTTATTTATTGTTTTATTCAATTAGACATAAATGAAGCATAATTATGTAAATCTATTCCTAAAAATTTAATTCCAAAATACCTAAATAATAAATATATTTAACAAAATTTTCAAAACTCATGTGATTTGATGAAGACACATGGAAATTACCTTAAATTTTTAATTTAAAATCTATATATAAAAATGTAACAGGTAACCTTTCATGCACCCCAATGGAGCCTCCACCACCCGTATCGAGGACACCATTGTCGCCTTCTTCGGTGAATTGTGGTAGTACCATGTCACCAACCATGAAGAGGACAACGACATCAGTGGAGGCTGCACTATAGGTCCACTTTTTGATTCAGGCTATAGAATGGAATGGCAAAGGCAAAGGCAAAGAAGATATATTGTTGTTCATTGGTTCCCCGGTTGAAAGGTGAGGTAATATGATCGTGCATATCGTCGCATTGTTATGACTATCACCAGCATTAGCATCATCTGTTAGCGCGACGTCATTTCGTTTCACCCCTAGAGACGTTGAGGATATCTATATGGCATTCTTCAGATCTGACGACGTTAATAACGTTAGTAGTGGTGGAGACGGGATAATAAGCAGGGGTTTCAGAGATGCGATGGTGAGCTTTACACGAGTTCAAATGACACCTCTTTTTTTTTGTTTCTTTTTCTAATGGAGACAGAGAGAACACGAGGATACAACCATGAAAAATGAAGGTCAAGAAAAGAAAGATCCGCGATGGCAGATGACACAACTCCTCTCTCCTTCTAGCTTTATTCGATCAGTTTTAAATTAGAGGGTTGATTGCTCCCTTTAAAGGTCTTGCATAATTTTCCAATTGTGTGTACAAGTGTCGAGCTTTTAATTGATTTCTCCATTTTGGGTTGTTAGCCTTTTGTAGAGAACTGAAGACGAGGATAATGCGGAAGGGTGTGAAGTTAGATACTCTGAGATCTTATCCAATTGATTGAGCTACTTCTCCTCTAATCATCGACAACAAGCTCATGCACATGTTGCATCTCAGTTTGAAATTCATCCCTCTCTTTCTGAAAAACCTAAAGCTCATCACTAGGTAGAAAAAATCTGATTACCAAATAATGTTGTGTTTGTTGATGATTCGCTGAATCAAAACATGCGGGAATTATATGGAGTATTTCTAGCGGCTTATCATGGAAGTTTAAATCCTAAATGGATTTGGAAGTAAACGAAAAAAATTACTTTGTTCTATTTTTAGTTATATTAGATTAAACATAAAATCAATATGGAAAAGATTATAACAATGTTGAATAAAATTTACATGATTGTAAATATCAAAATGGAAAATATGATCATTTTGTTTACTGAACATCAAAGTTGGCATATAATTTATAATGATCCATTATTTTACAACTAAATAAATAATCATATATATAAATGAAATTAAACTATTTTCTTTTACAAAAATTCGTGCATTATTATTTTTTCTCTTCTCCTTACGTCACACCTCATCAACCACCTCATTAGAAAGAGAAAAACCCCTTTTTTCTAATTTTTTTTAATTCATCTTTTGATAATTTTTGTAAGATTTACAAAGATTCATGATAAATATTTTTATTTGAATTTTTTGTTTATTGGTTTACTCAATTAAATGTATATGAACCATAATTATGTAAATCTACTCTTAAAAATTGAGTCCAAAATAGCTAAATAATAAATTATATACAAAACAATTTAAAAATATCATGTAATTTGGTGAAGATACATATCATTCACTTTAATTTTTAATTTAAAAATTAAAAAAATAATTGTTTTTAAAAAGAAAGATTATTCCTCTTCTATGTTATGCCATTGGTTTTTATTATGAGTGTCTCCATTAAATATACATAAGTAACATATATAAAATCTTTTTTAAGCATAAAAAATCAATGTCACGATCATCCAACTGAATACCAACAGTCTAGTTCGTGTGACGTTTATCAGTTATTATGTTTAAATGGAACGAACAACTTCATCTTTTTATGGTCATTGGTGTCCTTGGCGACGATGATGTCTGATTCTCCTCCTCTTATAGTTCAACTTGTGTGAGTTAGAATGGAGAAGATGATTTAAAGGTAGATAAATTCTAGATGAAAAATACCTTGAGGGTATTTCGAGGAACATGCATATTCCGGAGATTTTGGAAAAATAAAAAATTCAATTGATTTGGGGACGATATATTCCAATGATGTTGAAAATTGTTTCACTTTTATCAGGATGGGGTTTTGGTGGAGTAAAAGGTGGAAAGAGTTTTGATCTAGGAAGATGATGATTGAGTTTTGGTTGATTCTATTGGATATTAAGAGAAAGGACCTACACAGAAAAAAAGAAATTGGAAGAAAAAGAAGATAGGTTGAACAATTCACATATTTTTATTTATTTAAATTTTTAATTATTATAATTTTTTAATGAAGTGTTAAAAATTGAATTGATATGAACTGTTTATTATTTATATATACAATTTTCTTATAAAATTAATTAATTATATGAATTTTTATATAAAAACAAAAACTTATTAGAAAAATGAAACCAATACCAACACACAAAAAAAATTATTTTTGTTAGTTTATATAAAACAAAATCATCTCATGATATCTTTTATATTTTAAGGTAAATTTAGAATGAAATATAATTGTCTTTTATATTTTAAACCAATTTGATTTATTTGTATTTATTATCTCCCTATAAATGTTATAATAAATAAATTAAAAAATCATTTTCTTAATTCAAAATAATAAACATATTAAATAGATTAAAATTTGATCAAATTCATGAATTATAACAATAATAAATACATCTTTATTTTGGGTTATTAGATATCATAACTTTTTTTAATGATAGTTTTCTACAAAACCTTTATGGTTTATTCTTTGGTTTATGTCGAGGTCTATGGATTTTTTTCTCTTTCCAAGTTGGTTTGGTTCTTCCATGAGATATAATGCTTCATTTAATACATCTTACTTAGGTGGATATGTTAAATTCCAAAAGTAGTGGTGTTGATATTGAGTTTTACTTCTTATGCTATCATTTTATTTAATTGGTACATTTTTTCAATAATGGCGTTTTTAGGTATGCATTTGGTGTGAATGTTGATTTCTTTATGCATTTAGTGTTTGAAATAACTTGATTTTTTACACCCGTATTAGATTTCATGTTGTATGACGATAATGTGTAAATTGATTAAAAATTAAACCCTCTATATTCTTAAAAGTTATGCTCTCTACTTTCGATCTCCTTCAGTTTTTGTTCATTTTTTGTTATACATTGGCCTTTTAGATAGATTCAGCTATGTTTGGAGGGGAGATCTTATGTCACATACTACTAATTAATTTATAGTTATATCTTCTTTTTTGGTTGGTTATATCACTCTATTTGTCTTCATTTGGCATTAGATACTTTATAATGAAACTTATTCTAATGGTTTCTAGGTTGAGAAATAGAATGAAAGAAAACATGTTTTACATCATATTGTCATGGATTAGTTTCACTTCATGGATTACACACAACATTTTATATTTTATTTTTAAAAATTATTTTATTATTGTTAGATTCTACACAAGATAATGTTCATATTATATCATCCAAATGGATAACCTCTAATATAATATGATTATCCAAAGAAAAATCCATCTATTGGTCAAGCTCTTACATCCATTGTAAGCATTACTATAAATACATCTCTTCACTTAAAAAAAACCTAAAAATAATTATAATTTAAATATATGTTAAATCATTATATCAAAAAATTTAAAATTTGTGAATTTTATAAACGTATTTCAACTTAAATTCGATTAATTTTTTCATATAATCTGTTTGATGTATATATTGAAATACAATTTTAAAAATCCAATTACTCTTTAATATAATAATTGTACATATCAGTTCCGCATAGCATATAATTTTATATTCATCAATATATAATGATATTATATATATGTATATATGTTTATGATACTCCAATTAAATTATCATTTCAAATACCTCAGGTTTAATATTTCTTTTGACTTCTATTTCTTACATATCTTTTGTTACATTAACATTTTCTAAAATGATTATACCAAAAATTATTTTTCTTTAATCTTGTTATTGAACTTCAAAATTAAATATTACACTTTAAACATATTGACTATTTTCCGTTAAATGATGTACAAAATATGTCTATAATATCAAATTTATAAAAACTTGTGCATCACATGAGTTCACTTACTTGTAATTCTGAATAGTAGAAACTTTAATTATCTTAATCGTTTTTTCTTAATCATTCATTAAAGCATTCATCAGTTATCTTCAACTATATTGAACTAAAATGTAAAAACTAAATTAAACTTATATAGATAAATGGTGATCATTCAAAGCCCATGAAGTGAAACCACACTAAAAATTTGGGTTAAGCTGGGTGATGTCATGTATGGTAGATAATAGGTTCATTTAGGTTATGGATTTATAATTTGAGTTATTCGGATTGATTTGATCTAGGTTGATACGAATAATTTGACATTTGAAATATGAATTATCGAAAGAATATATATGGGTTTGAATTTTAAAATTCGTTTGGATTGATGTCAGTTTGTTTCAGATTCGATATAACTCTAAAAAACGAACAACCCAATTAAAATAAATAAAATAAAATTTTAAAATACTAAAAATCTTTAATAGATTTAGTTTATATTGTATTTTACATTATATTTGATTTTTTATTTTATTTTATATTAAAAATGTGATTTATATAAAGAAATCTAAACTTAAATAACTTGAATTAGGTATAATATCCGAATAATCTAAAGAATCTGAATCTAAATTATTCAAATTATTTGAATAACCTGAACTACTCTAAGAATCCAAACTATTCAAATATAATTCAGTTATTTGGATCTCATTCTCCGAAACTCGAACATCCGAATACAAACCGAATCCAAACAAAATTTCAAATTCAATTTTTAAAAATCTGAATAACTGAGATCCAAACCAAAAACTGAATTGGACATCTCTAATTGTTTATTGGTCAACAATGTGTAAGAATATATTAGAATATAAATAATAATATCATTATCATAAATATATAATAAATATCATTAATATATCATATCTTAATACAAAAAATAACTAAAACCCCAAAAAAAATTATTTTAATATAAAATAAATATTACTGCGACAACACTTTTTTTATATGACATGACGATAAGAGCAAAAGTTGACTTATGAGCCATTTTAACTTATGAAAAAGTCAAATTAACTTATGAGCCATTTTAAGGGTTAAGAATTTTTTTAAACTATTTCACCATGAATGATCTGGATTGATTTGATAGATCGATAATCCATTTATTATCTTAATTTTTATAATCTATGTCAATTTCACCAAAATTTATTAGATATGTTGTTTATAAATTTCAAATCTAATATAAACAAAAAAAAAACAACATATACAGATTTTTTTTTAATTTCAAAAAACCAGCCACATATTAAATTGAATTAATTAACCAACATCCAAATTTATAATCTAGTTCGACTAATTAACATTATAATATTAGTTTAATAAAACTAAAGATGATTATAATGTTTCTTGAATCAGACAGAAACTTGTATTCGTACATTGTAATTCGAAATTCTATAATTTAATTATATAGGTTTTAGATATTTAAAACAGAATAAAAAGGATGAGATGTAAAACTTTAAGGATAAAAACATTTTAATATTGTTTTAATTTGATTTTTATTCAAAAATTAGAATTATTGGATTCACACCTCAAAATTTAGTCTAAACATCCAATTTTAAAGCCTACAAATATAGGTTTTTAACATTAAAATATAAATTTATCCATTTGTAGCAATCCATGACGAATTAAGGTAAAAATAAAATCGACGATTATTTATAAGTTTGTGAATGCAGTAAAAATTGGATCGGAGTTTGTTTGTGTTGTTTCAGGTAGTTGAGAAAACTAAGGGAGGTGATTTCAAATTAAAGAAGACTGGAGCAAGTCAACGAGAAGATCGAGGAAAAGATTGAGGAACCAAGAGAATCGACCGGATTCAAAGCTGAAGAGATTTCAGCATGACGGCGCGGCGGAAGAACCGGTGGTGGTTGCTGAGCCGAGAAAAAGGGCAGATAAGTTGATCTGAAATGATGAATGATGATCAACGAATCTGGAGAGATTATCTGAGTACACAAAACACAGAATAAGTGAGTTCAGGTTTTAGGTGTACTTAATTGGTCAGTATCGTTGAGGTACAGAAAATAGTGAACAGGGGAGTTCAAAGTTTTTAGGTGTACCTAATTGAATACTGGGTGGTGAGTGAAAACAGTGGTGGTTGTATTTACACGTCTAACTCAGGGGGAGTTATCCGTGGAGGTCTTTAGTACATTGTAGAAACCAACAAGTGTACCTAAAGATTGACAAGTAAATAACATAACTGTTTGATATCGTCCGGTCTTTTAAATATCGATTCAATAGTATATCTTCTACAAGATTTCAAAATTAATCATGAGATTTATGAATTATTATATGGATTGTTTGTGATGTAATTCATGTCAATTTATGAGGACTACATAGATTTTGTGCGTGAGAGTTGGATTCATTTGATGATGGATTTTATATCATATATTAAACGAAATAATAGTGCATTTGATGATCATCGTATTCTCCAACTTTTGTGATAGGACTCATATGTTAAAGATTTTGTTAATCGTTTATGACTTGTTAACAATATTTGAAATTGAAATTACAAATTCAATATATATGTTTCAAACATAAGTTCAATTAACGTAGTGAACCTATGTATTAAACTTATGTCATAGAAATACATTAGGAATGAAATCTTTGCAACATAATAATCACAAGTCTTTACACCCAAATTCATTCTATCGATAAGGTTAAACTCTTTCAAATGAATCTAAATCTTATTATGTAAAGACTCTGGCAATTAACAACATGAAACCTCTCATCATATCAATCAATCCTCTAATCTCAATCAAATGGCCTTGAATTTATAAGTTAATATTAATGAATATATTCTATGTCATTGATTAAAAAAGATTTTCTGAAATCTTATTTAATGTTTTTATTGTATTATACGAAATAATCTGGATAGTATTTGATATTTTATTAGAATATTAAACATATTTCTAAACATTTTACGAATATTCTATAATTTTATTTTTCTTTTTTATGTAATATTATATATTATATAAGAAAACATTTCGTCATTAAAATAATGAAAAATTGATTTTCAAAATGTATTCTAATATTTTATTTCAAGATGTAGATGTAGTGGTATATAACACATATTTAAATAACGATGATGACATCATTGCGCACATCTCCTATGTATCTATCATTCACTAAAGATAAAATTCCATGGGTGATATAGAGACGGAGACCGATTATGATGGAATTATAGATATGAAAATATAGTTGATGTAACGTTTTCTTGTGTGAGATTTTTTAATATTACATTTATTAGCTCTTATAGATAATTATTATAACCATTTTATTACTCATTTTAATTTGGTAACTTCAAAAATATTTTCGTAGGGCTAAAACACTTCAAAAATATCCTTCTCGAAAAAAAAAAAATTTTAACTTCAAAAATGCCCGTATAAATGTTGATATTTCCAAAATACCCCTGCGACCTTACGACCCAGTTCGACCCAACGACCCAGTTTGACCCTGCGACCCTTGTCCCTCTGCGACCCTTGTTTCTCTGCGACCCTTGGATCCCTGCGACTCTTGTCCCTCTTCGACCCTTGTTTCTCTGCGACCCTTAGACCCCTGCGACCCTTGTTCATCTGCGACCCTTATCCCTCTGCGACCCTTGGACCCCTGCGACCCTTGTCCTTCTACGACCCTTGGACCCCTGCGATTTATTATATATAAATTATTTACAAATAATATGAATAAAATTTCGAAAATACAGCTCAAATCAAAATATGTTGGACCTGGACCTGT
>CM071873.1:2630546-2703381 GCA_036759665.1 Gynandropsis gynandra | reverse complement strand
TCCTCTTCCCCTTCAGGTTCTTGAACCACCGTTCGCCCTCTCCCTCGCATTGTTCTTGCTCTTTTCGCCGGCGGAGGTTCAACATATGGCGCAGACTCCTTCGATAAAGGTCCAACACCTGCATAAAATTTACCTCATTAAACATATGGCGACCAATGGGACCAATGCGACCTATGCGAGCAATGAGACCAATGCGACCTATGCGACCAATGGGACCAATGCGACCTATGCGCATCCACAACCTCAACATACCATCCATTTCCGCCCAAACTAAGGATGATTTCAAATGGAAGTAACTGAAACATTAAAACAAAATGATAAGAATGCAAAAAGTACGAAAACATTCAAGTTATTCGAATAGTATATACAACTTACCATTAGTGGGATCATGAAACCGCCACAATACCATTTTGGTTTCGGTGATTCCCATGCGACCATTTGACTTTAGCGACCCAGTGACACATGCGACATATGAAACCCATGCGACTCTAACGACCCTGCGGCTTATGCGACCCTACGACTCTAACGACCCTACGGCTTATGCGACCCTACGACTTATATGTCTCGATGGAAATTGACACTCAAATGACCTTTTCACTAAATATTACTTACTTGGTGGAACTCCATCAGGAGCAAGGTTTCTTGACACTGGATTTGGACGTCGAAGGAATTCAAAAGCAAAATCACCAACAGTGTCGGAAGATTGGGTTTCGGTGATCGCAACTTTCTCGGCAGCCTTTGATTTTGGATTAGGCACATGAATCCCGACATTCCTTAGAAGGTCTCTTACGGCGTTGATGATTCTCTTCTCCGACTTCCTTATTTCCCCTATTAATTTCTTCTCCAGTGTCAGAGGGACTGCAGCATCAGCATCAGCATCACTCACGCACTCCTTCCTCTTAGTCCCTTTTTCCTGCAAAATGACCAATTACGAATACATTATACTTCTACCGACCTAAGCGACCCATGCGACCCAACCGACCCATGCGATGCAATCGACCCGTGCGACCCTCAACCGACGTGTGCGACCCATGCGACTCAAACGACCCTCAGACACTCCGCGACACTCAAACGACCATTGCGACCTAACCGACTCACTGACACTGACACTCACCCGTTTCAAATCAATAAACTGAGTCTAAGATGGTCATGAAACTACTGCGATCCTTGCTACTCAACCGACTCACGGAGTCGAAGATGTTCATGCAACTCTTGCGACCCTTGCGACCTAACCGACTCACTGACACTGACACTCACCCATTTCAAATCAATAAACTATTTTGTGACTCGAAAGCTTGCAAAACCCTAGAAATCGAACTACTTACACTTATTGACGCCATTGAAGATTGACTCGTGCTCTCTTCGCCAGTGATGTTGCTGATTCTAGCCATTTTCCTTCTCGTCAACTTCAAATCGTTCCCTCTCAAGTTCGAAATTACTTATTTCTTTGTTGCTATCAACTTTTAAACAGGTTTCACGGCGAAAAACTGTTCGGCTTTCTCGTTTTCGGCAGTTTTTCACGTCGAAAAACTGTCGAACTTCCATTTTTCCACGTTCGAACATTAAGGGCAAATTTGTCTTTTCTTCAGTTTTTATTTTTCGGATTTAATAATTATTTTGGGGAAGGGTATTTTTGAAGTGGTTTAGCCCTATGAGGGTATTTCTGATATTCCGCCTTTTAATTTATATGTTTATTTTTTCACCTTTCGTAAATATAGTGCAAATTTTTAAACTATAAAATTAAAATTAAATTTAAATTTTTATAGATTGCTTGATATATATATTATATTACAATATATGTATGTATTATTTATACATCATATCATAAAAAATTATATTGATTAAGATATGTATTTTTATAATATAAGTTTAATATCTATATATATTAAATATATCAACTCAATACATAAATTTAATAAATAACTTCATACATAAAATAGTAACAGTAATTATTACGAAAACAATAAAACAAACATTTTTATCTGAATTCCATTATAGATTATTTTAAATTTCAAATTGATAAATTTATGTTTTTTTTGTCTGTAATTGAGTTTTAAAATTAATAATATGATATCATGTAATAATAAAGTTTTTTTTATGAAAAATGGGAAGGGGATGAGAATTAAATTTCGAGATATAAATTAGATGAGAACCAAAAAAATGGAAGAATATTAAGAGTAAACCAATATTCTATAAATGCATGTTGTATTTATTTTCTTTTAATCGTTGAAAATGTGAAAATGATACTGCAGGAGCCAGACTAAACGTGGTTAGTCTGTTGTTCATCAGATTACCCTTCATCTTCTCTGGCGGAGACGACAAGGAAGAAGAAAAAGAAGAAGAACCCATCTCACTGTATTACATTTCCCTCCCTTTCAACCTTAACTCCATATCCATGGATTCCGAGCTCTTCCAAACCCTAGATCCTCAGCTTCTCGTCGGTGTCATCGTCGCCATCCTCGCCGCTGGCGCCGGCGCCGCTTACTATCTCTCATCTTCCAAGAAACGCCGAGGTTGGATCTTTTTTTTTCTCTTTACAATATCAAAGTTTAGGTTTTTTCCTTATGAGTTTCGTTGTGAACATAAGGTGTTTGGTAATTTGTCTTAGAGGGGAGATGGGTCTTTTTATTGTTGGGTTATAGCTATCTCTATCAATGGCAAATGCAATTTGACCCTTTGTAGTAATTCGATAATCATGTGATTTGGGTTCATAGGATGTTTGGATCCGGAGAATTTCAAGGAGTTCAAACTCATTAAGCGCACGCAACTTAGCCACAATGTAGCCAAATTCACATTTGAACTTCCAACTCCAACCTCAGTGTTGGGTCTTCCTATTGGACAACACATCAGTTGCAGGTTTGTCTTAGTTAATTTCTGTCTTCACTGAATAGCTTCTGTTCCAAAAATGTCTTTACACCTTTAATATGAACAGCTCAATGGCTTGCTTGCTTAAAGTGGCTTCCTTTATGTTCTTTCAAGATGGGATGGATGTTTGAATTTCCTCTTAGTAGCTTAATGAATGTTCTAAGATCTTGTAATAACAATCTCAATAGGGGGAAGGATGCACAAGGAGAAGATGTTATCAAGCCTTATACTCCAACAACACTGGATACTGATGTTGGACGATTCGAATTAGTAATTAAGGTACATTCTATTATTCTTCCTAAGTTGGCTTAGTTTTGTTTACATTTTCTTTTCATTAAACCCGATAAATATGTTTTTTCTTAATGAAATTACCCATGAATTAGATGTATCCACAAGGAAGGATGTCTCATCATTTCCGGGAGATGCGTGTGGGAGACTATCTTTCTGTAAAAGGACCAAAGGTACTTACTTTTATCTGGAAAATGATATTTTCCCTTGTAATCATGAAATGGATTGTTCCGCACCTTTTCCAAACTAGATTTCGGTTGATTCAGAGTGTCATTTCTCTACTTAATCCCACATCCATCGGTGAGATCAAGTTCTTTTGTCTTAAATTATCAATCGGATTAGTGCTTTTGTCTCAAATTTATCAATTGAATTAGTGTTTTATGTAATTGTGAGTGCTACATTGAACATGATTCGATATCCAGCTATTCTTGGATCTCAACCTTTCAGCTTCTTCTTATCAGGGTAGGTTCAAATATCAACCGGGTCAGGTTAGGGCATTCGGGATGCTTGCAGGAGGATCTGGCATCACTCCAATGTTCCAAGTATGTCCATAACACAATTTTCTTCATATATTACCTTATACCTTTCGGGGTAACAATTTTGAGATTGATGTCTTTACATATCTTCCATGACACTATTGTGATTTCAGGTTGCAAGAGCAATACTGGAAAACCCGAACGACAAGACTAAGATACACCTTATTTATGCTAATGTCACGTACGAAGACATTCTCTTAAAGGTAATCTTTCGTTGGCTCTTTAGAGTTTGGTAATACACCATTGATGAGTTTAATCTAATGATGGACCAGTTTTCCTCAAAGTCGGTTCCTTTGAACCGAGATCTGTAATTGTTTTCTTAAAATTTCAGGACGAATTGGATGATCTTGCCTCCAAGTACCCGGAACAATTCAAAGTTTACTATGTTCTGAACCAGGTTAGTCTGATTTCGAATGACGGGTCAATTTCTTCAGTTTCTTTTGTTCCCTTTTGTCTCATTTGCTTCAAGAATCTGTTTGTGAGAACTCATGTTGAGTTTGCATTACTTTGTCAAATCCTTAAAGTGCTTCGGCGTGCAGTCCTTATTGCGTTGTAAAATGTAAAACTCGTCTATAATTTTTTACCATCGTCTTTTATTATTTGACGCTTAGCCTCCGGAAGTATGGGATGGAGGCGTGGGATTCGTATCAAAGGAAATGATCGAGGCACATTGCCCACGACCCGCAGCCGATATTCAGGTACCCTTTTACAAACGTCTCTTGCCCATTAAGGCAAACACAGTTACAAATTCCAACACATAAATAAAAAAGCTGTCTTTGGGTCTGTTGTTGTGTTTCAGATCTTGAGGTGTGGACCACCGCCAATGAACAAAGCCATGGCTGCTCACCTTGAAGCGCTTGGCTACTCTTCTGAAATGCAGTTCCAGTTCTGATTGGTTCACCATAAAATTTAACTAACGGTAATAAATTTGGAGATGTGAATTCATCTGTTTCTTCACTGAGATTTGTTACCACTTTTGAAACTCATATTTGTGGATTAGAATGTTATGATTTACAACCCAATTTAGGAATTTCATATGGATTAAAATTGATCATTCTAAAAGCTGTCTAGGCTGTTATTAAGCATTTTGATTTTGTTTAGGCATTCTATAAAGCATTCTGATTCTGTTGTTTAGGCGTTTGGTGGTCTTTAGAAGGTTTAGACGTTAATTTTGGGGGTTTAAATGTCTTTTTTAGAGAATTTAAACGTTTCTATGTGAGTTATATCTATATTGAAATATATTCTATAAATACAAAATGCAAATCTTGTAAAAAAAAACGTTTTGGGGTTTGATTCTAAATTTATTTGTTATTAATCATAATGTAGTATTATTAAACCTTTTTAGTATTATAGAAAAAATATATTAATTTCAAGGATAATATATACATATATATCGTCTAGTTTCCTGTGATTGATATCAACGCTATTCTAATTCTCGGATGTAGTTATAAATTTTGTAGAACGAAACGAATAAAAAAAGTTACGAAAACCAATAGCTAATATTATGGATGTTATAATTGATTTATGCAACATCTTAATTTGTTTATATTAATTAAATCTAAATTCTTTTTTCTCTACAAATTATTAGAGAATTTCAAAAAGTTGAAATAGATTCCAATGTGATTTCTATAAAGATTTAAAAAGTCTCTTATAAATTAGCTTCGAGATGAATTTTTCTCATGTAGTTCTTACCAAAGAATCAATGAAATCCGTTAGGCACCTCTAGGTGAAGATATAATAAAACAGATAAAGATAGCAGCTTTTATTTTTCACATAGATCCATGTCTGAACCTTACAAAGTCCCATGTTTACCGACCAAACATATATATATATATATATATATCACTTTTACAGTCTATATTTTGTTTTTATACAATACATGATCTTCATAACTCCTTCTTGGCTTCACTAACAGCAGCTCCCTTCGACCGAATCGAATTCTGATCTTTCTCCAGAAGTTTTGAGATCCATTTCGCGGACTCTTTCTCGTGTCTCGTCAAGTTTTCGTTACCGTAATCTATGTAATACAGTCCTGACCTCGTCTTAAACCTGTCTTCCCACTCAAATCCGTCCATAAACGACCATACAATATACCCTTTAACGTTCACCTTGTCTTGGCTGCAAAAACTCCGGTTAAACACTTTTCTCTCAAACTAAGACAGAACATAATAGAAATTAGGTTTGACCATTTCGGGTTTCGGTACGAATTTCGGTTCGGATATAATGGATATGGATTTTTTGGGTTTAAAAAACAATAACTGAATTTAAATTGGTTCGATTCGGTTGCACAACGGTTCGATTCGGTTATATCAATAAAATATTGTAAATAAAGTAAAACTCGAACTTTAATTTGTTCGGTTATTATTCGATTATTTAGATTTTATCAAGTATTTTATCGCATAAAATTCCAAATAAATGATATTGTTCGGAATATTTCAAATAATTCATATATTTAAAAAATATAATATATTATTTAAATTTGATATTTAATTTTAATTATTAATTATATTATATAACTATTCATTTGATAAATATCACTTACCTATTTATTTTTTATATTTTTATGTAACCAATCGATTATCCACGGTTATTCGGTTATTAAACTTACTTCACAGAATATATTCAGTTCTTTAATTTTTATACTCAATCGGTTATTTTATCTACACTCGAAATTCAGTTCCATTTGGTTATTTTATCTACACTCGAAATTCGATTATTTTATCTACACCCATAATTCGGTTCGGTTTGGTTCAGTTTTATATAACGAAATGTCCGCCCCTAACAGAAATCACACTCACCAAACAGCTCCATGTAAACTCATGAGATGCCTCATGTGGAAGTATTTCCTGTTGTGATCTTTTGTCCCGTCGGAAATTCCATCCTTCGCTCCGAGCATTTCCTTGTATCCTGGATCATAAACTCGATCCAACGATTAGTCTTTCTTTTACATTCGTAATGAATCAAAAACCAGAAACCACTTACCATTTCCGGTTATGATCATCTCTGCATCGCCGTAGTTGTCTTTGATGTGATTCAAAAGTTTTCTTAAACCATCCGCGGAAACTGGAAATTTCGCAGACGGAGGCTGAAAACATTATCTAATCAGTATATTCACATGATACGAAAAGAAGAACACGACGTTACATATATACGCATATACATACCTGTGAGCCAATCTTGAATCCATCAACGTTTGTCACTGCAAATATGTACGAAAAGTAGAAAAGAAAATTAGTCGTTATTCGGTTTATTCGATCTGCAATCGTTGTGATCGGAAACATACAATGCCATTTCACACGAGAATCAGCCTCCCAACTCGGTTTATGTTGATCCACATCGTCCACGTGAGCACCAAATGCAGAACTATAGTAATTGATACCGATAAAATCGTAAGAATTCTTTAGTTTCTTCTTTTGTTCGGGCGTGAAGGATGGTAGTCGTGCCCCCACATTGTCCTTCATTATCTGCGGATAGTCTCCAACGGTTATAGGAGACAAATGCCTGCATATAAAAAAATCGAACTATGTCAAATATGGGTTTAGATCTACTGAATCCAATACATATATAAATCTATAATTCATATCCTAACTGATGTAGAACAACACAATACAATTATGGAATGACGTTCGAATAATTTGCTCACCATCCTAAGGTGAAATCGAGGGCTCTCTTAACTATTTCTTGAGGAGGAGGTGAAATGGATTTCGAATCGTAAGGTTCAAACCATGTAGGGTTAAGCACAATTCCAATCTTTCCACCTTTGCACTGAATGATTTTGATCCACGGAAAAGGAAAAAAACCACGATAGATATTAGTTTATATACCGCGGAAGCATAACACAAAGCATTTTTCATCGGAAATAGTAAGGGAACATGAGATTTGATATATGCATTTATTGGTTCATCGCGATTACCTTTTCGCATTTCTTGAATTCTTCTACGGCTTCAGCATGAGCCAATAGGAGATTGTGACTAACAATGTAAACCTCGTGTCCAGATTGTCCCGAATGACATTCCTCGTTGATGTATTTGGAACATCTTCCTGGTGCTTTTTCTCCCGTGTCATAGCCACCACGACTAAACTCGTAAGGTTCATTTATAGTCGCCCAATGCTTCACTCGATCGCCATATTCATTGAAAGCAAACTTTGCAAATTCACGAAAATCCTCCCTATATATAACATTTCAATTATATTAAACCGGGAAAAAAAAAAGATCACCGTCTACATTATCTCTTTTTGTAACTTAGATTCGGTCAAAGAACTTACACAATACGATCACTCAAAAAGCCACCGTATTCATCTTCGAGGTCCTGAGGGACGTCCCAATGGAAAAGGGTCACAAAAGGCGTTATACCTACAAAACGCAATCAAGATTGGAAACTATACGAGTAATGCTCATACAAACACGAAATGTTATAACTTGATTATGAGATTACGGTATAACCATTTGCTACGAGTTCGTTGATTAAGTCGTTGTAAAATCTGACTCCTTCCTCACTCACTCCTTTGTCTTTTCTCCCATCTAATTATTTAAATCATGAAGCAAATTTGGTTAAGATCACACATAGTGACAATTTATGCGCGGATGGATCATCAAATTGAAAGAACGTTTAAACGTCTTACGAGGAAATACTCTCGGCCAAGAAATGGAGAACCTCAAAGTATCCATGTTTAGTTTTTTTAATAACTGAATGTCTTCCTGAAAAAACAAATTGATAATTTGATTAAACGAATTCGTTTAATCGATCATTATACATTTAATAAGTTGATAATAACTTTTTACCTTATAATGGTGATAGAAATCAACTCCCAGCCTGCTGTCCCGGACCTTACTGTCAAGGTTTACATTTCTTTCTGCGGAGTTCGATCAGATTATCGATAATTTATGTTGCGCAGTTACGATATTAACTATGTATATATATATATATATATATATGAACACAGGTATATCATGCCTATCTATTATGCGAAATCGAATGTCTAAAGAACACACCAGAAATCATATTAAAGATGTGTTGGAACTAACTTCACATCATCAAAGAAGATGCTCGATTTCTCTTATTAATTGGATATGAATAAAAAATCGCCTTCATGCCTGTGAATTAGAAAAGAACTAACAGAAATGAATCGAAAACTATTGGGACATACAAAGACTATTGGGATATACAACAACTCCTCGTCTCCACAACCTCATGATTACACTTCTCGTCATTTTAGTTTCCTCATAATCACGATTCGCATTTTTCTAGTTTGACTCTCTCTGAGTCTACTCGTTCTACCGCTATCCACAACTATATAAAGGTTTGTATCATTCTATGTTCAACACGTTAATAAGAAATCTTTTTACGAATTATGGCTTGTCGTATCAAAAACTTTATCCATATCAGTTGGATATTTGTAGTATTGGAGAGACAACGGAAAATGCTCAATGCCCATCATTCAGTCACTCGTATCGATCATATGGTCTCTAGTAATCAAGAACTCCCAACAAGAGGAACATGTACGATGTTGTCTGTAAGATCTATTAAAGACATATACATCAAGTATATATATACAATTTTGAAGTGGTGAACAAGGAGCAGACCTGGATTTTTAAGCACAAATGAGTCCCAAATGCTCAGACCTCTTCCATCTTCATCCGCAGCACCTTCATGCTGTACGAAAAACAATTGTGATTATGATAAAGTTTGCTTTCAATCCAAAATCTTTAAAAGTGAAAATTATCAAACGTGGGCTTGGATCTACCTGATCGATTTGTCCAATTCCATATATATTCGAATCCTAATAAGAAAACTAGCTCAAGAAAACTAGCTCAAGAGCATTTTCCAGTTCTATATATATGAGTCCAAAATTAATATTCACAAGTTATCATAACACTAACCGATATGGGATAACATATCAGTTCACACTCAATTCGATATTAGAGCATGAACATCGTAATCGAAAGCATTCATTAGAATATCAAATTAGAACGAATCAAACTCATGATGATGTCAAATATGTGATAAAGAATTCTTGTTCTGAATTCAGAATTTAACTTCAATTTTTTTTTTTTTGCCCTCTTTATGACTTTACTCATAATTCCTAATGTTATAATCAAGAATTCAGAAATATAACGACATGTGAAGAGATTTCCTAAATTGGGTTTTGGAATTTTAGTTTCTTCTTAACGCCAATGACATTCAACGCAAGGTGTGCATTAAGAGTTATAAATAAAGGAAATAGCTTTGATCAGCCAGTAGACACAGTGACAGACAATCACCGGAGAAATCTGGTCAACGGCGGTTTCGAGTTGGTACCTGGAAAGCAGATATTGCAGCACCGAACATAAAACCATCGGGGAAGCTTCCTCGACCGAGATTGTCTGATTCCGGACATATTGGTTCGCTGGAGGTGGCCGGAAAAGCTACGCCGGCAATAATTAGAAGCGAGCCCAAAAAGGTGAACTTTTTCTGCATTTTCTTATCTCTTTTTCGATTTTGTCTTCTGGGTTTCTGTCTTCACTACGAGGCAATCATGTAGAGTATTTAAGGTAGGGTGGGATCAAAGATTATTTTATTTATTGAGATATCTATTGATCCAATACTTAGTGACGAAGATTGTCGTGAAGCTTCTATATCCCTCGCTCTAACTGTTTTTTTTTTTTTTTAAATTTATTTAAGACTTGTCGGGATTGAGTTCCAAGAGGGAGGGGGACAGAGACTTGAACAATTCTTTCAAGTCTTTTGCTTATGAACTAAGTTTTGGGTAATCGTTGAGACGCACGTCAAAGGTTATGACACAAACACACAATTTCATGCCTACAATCGAACTGTCTTGCAATTATGAAAATCTCATACAAATTCGACTTTAATTTAGACATGATTTGATCCAAGATCGATAAGATACATTCAAGAAGAAATTCCATTTGATCAAAAAGAAGGATTCTTATACTACCTGAAACAAAATATTCCATAATTCGATATTAATATGTGCTAATTATAATTCTTCTTAAATCGTATTGGGTTATAAGATGTGCCGTTGGTGATAATATTTCCTATTATAATCGACAAGTGCAATTAAGTCTAGATAAAATAATGAATATTTTTTACTGATATTTCACTATTTGTATTTGTATTCGACGAATTATTATTGGTATTTATAAATTCAGATATTTGTAAATATGAATATTTATCGAATATACGGATATCCGTATCCGAACTTAAATTTTTTAACGTGATATATATATATATATAAAAGAATTTTAATAAAAACAAATAATCATCAAATATAATCTAAAACTAAAATTTAAATCATACAAAGGTGAAAAGATACATAATATAAATAAAAAAGCACCAAATCTTCACATCCATCTCCATATCAGTCATTTCAATTTAGTTTCTTCGATAATTTTACGAATATCGTCAATTCACCTAAAACAATGAAACAAATTATTAAATTATCAAATTAATACATTAAAATAAAATTCGTATAAAAGTTATATATTTAGTGAGTACTCTTTTTTTATATCTTGTAATGTATCTTTAATATTATCCAACTCATTTGGAATAGAACCATTATTGAGTGCAAATTAAATCTTCAACAATATTAGTTATTTAAAAATATTTGATATTTTAGTCATCCAATCATAATTATATTACATATTTATCTGTATATATTTATATAATAAGTGTTTAAATAAAATTAATAATGTTTTTATTTCCAATTTGATCATCAAATCAATTTTGTTATATTTGTATCTATATATTAACTAAACTAGGAAATACCCCCGCGCGATACGCGGGATGATGATTTTTTTGTTTAACTAATTTAAAATATTAGGTATAATAAGTAGAAAAAATATTAAATTACCAATATTAAAGCTTAAAGCAATTACTAAAACGAAAATAATAGATTAAGCATTGATAATATTGAAATAGTTTGGCGATGCAAGATCTAATGATAAAACAATAGGCCTTACTTTTAATAACTTTTGATAGAAAAGTGATTAGCGAAGTTTGTTTAAAAATATTCTTGGTTAACGTATTTTTACATGATCAATTGTTTAATTTCTATTTCCATTTGTAAAATAATTTTGTTTGAAATTATATTGAAATAACAAATATATTATTGAAATTGTATCGAAGTAGTAAATGAAGACATATATCATTGTAATGTTTAATTGTTTCTTCTCCAAGAACTTGATTGTCTCTTACAAAGAAACACATAAAATTTGTAGTAATATACAATTATTAATCTTAAGTAAATTATATTAATGCATAAGAATTGATATATTAGAGTAATTCGTTCATATAAATTCTCTCAAATAGACAACTATAGATTGTATGTCGCATCCGTTTAAGCAATTATATTTGCTCAATCTCATTGAACAAATGGGATGATTTAGTGAGACATAAAGTGATTATTAATTATTATATAATTAATTATTATTTATGCATATATTGCACATGAGTATGATATTTTATTGTGCATATTAACGTGATACATTTGATAATTCATTCAATATTTCTCAACAAATAATGCTTGTTGATTAAACTCTAATAGAAAAATAAAATTTTACGGAACTTTACACTAAAATTCAAATAAGTTTTTGAACAATACTTTTGTATCCTTTATATAATATATATAAATTAAAATTGCCTTTATGTAAACTTTTATTATATAATTTATTTATTTTAGGGAAAAAACTTGTTTGGGATTGTTATATTCTATGGAGTAATACATAAATTAACCATATACATAAGAAATTAGAATAAAAATAAACAAAAATTATATTGTTTAAATTGTGTATATATAGATAAATATATAAATTACAAATAAAATAAACGAATATATATATATATATATTTATAGATAAATATATCAATTACAAATAAAATAAACGATAAATATATATAGATATATTTATAGATAAATATATAAATTACAAATAAAATAAATGAATAAATATGTATAGATAAATAAATAAATTAAAAAATAATTTAGATGAAAAGAATTAGAATGTTACAAATAAAATTCAACATCCAAAATAATGATAGAGAGATAAAGTGAGAGGGTATATTACATATACAAAAGAATCAACGAACATCGTCATATTGAGATGTGAACTTCTATGAAATTAAGATCTTCCTTTTTGTGATAAATGGGTGGCAAAGAGAAGTTAAATTGTGTGTAGTTTTAAAAATTTTGTTACCTTAAAAGTAACATCATGCGATACCCGAATAATAACCAAATTCAGAAAGTACTATATATCATTTTCATTGTTTCCAAGAGCGGCTTTTTTCTGGTGCATGGCATGATGCAATCCCTTGTTATTGATCCTATGGGTCTGAACCCAAGATGCCCTGCCATGGCATGCGAATTTAGATATTGCTGCTAAGGATCTTGATGATGATGAGGGATATAGAATTGTAATGGGCCTTTTAAAAGGGAATATTCTGAGTGGTGCTTGTTGAGGCATTGTTGTGCCTTGTGGATGTTGTTTGAAGTAGCTTGGTGGTTGCATTGCAGGATGGCATGCTATCTGCACATGCCACACCAGTAATCGGAACAATAGTATTGTCCTATATTCAATTACATGTCGACAATGCTAGGGATTGATGGATAACTAATAACAAAAAATGTATGATGTAAGAGAGGTTTAAAATGCCTCGTCAATAGAGGTCTGTACTTGAAACTCACCTGTGGAGTCATTATCAAAACTGGTGTTGATATTGACTATTTAATAAACAACCTACATACATAATTTCCAAATCACCAATGACTATTTAATAAATCGGGTTTTTCAAAATTGCAATGATCAATTTTTTGTTCTCGTTAAGGTATTGCATAAAAAAGAAGATAAAAATGTGAAACTGAGATGCTAATTTAATTCACTCATACACCCAATATAAGGTATCAAAGAATCAAAATCCAAGAATTCATACGGAAACCGGTGATGAAAACCTTGAAACGGAAGATTCATATAACAACTAAATCGGCTAATAAACTCAAACATTCAATATTACCTTTCAGAAAGAATGGAGACTCATGAATCAAGCAACAATCCTGTCACATACGAAATCCCAGTATAGCCCTTTATGCTTCCTTGACAACGATACCAAAGCCAAATGACTTATTGATAACCTAGAACAATAGGTTAAAGGAGTAAAATTTTTTCGTATGATGGATAGAGATGAAACGTACATCTAAACTTCAATAATTTTCATAATTCCATCAAGTAGAATCTTCGATCATTTTTCTCACCACCTCATCATCAGGGATCAGGTTTTCCTAATCCTAGATTCCTTAACAAACCCATTGATGTATCTTCTTTGAGTCTAGATAACAAACCAAACTCGATGAACCAGATAACGTAACCAAATTCGAGTAACCAGAAAATCAAATTCACGGAAGAAGAAATACCTCATCGGAACCTTAGTCAACCCATCAATGTACATCGTTGTAGACCCATTGGTCGTCATCTATGCATAACCGAGTCTTTCTAGCCGACTCACCAATCCTAAACCGTAGTGTGAAGAAGTCCGAACTGCAAGAAAGGAAAATTTTCAAAAAGAAAGAGGATGGAAGGGAGATTCTTCGATGTTATACTTCTTACCTTGCGAGCCATTTCTTCAACTGAATTTGAACGAATCATTGAATTCGTTTTGTTAATCTTCGTCGTAGCCTTTCTCTTCCCCATATCTCGGATGTGGGTAAAATTCCTGAAAGAAAGAAAAAGCCTTGAACGGAAGATGAAGCGAGAAGAAAGAATAGCGATGAGATTAGAGAAGAGGAAGCGGTCGGGAGAAGCCACCTTTAAAAAAATCTTTACTAATAGTGATGAAGACGATTCATGCCCGATAAATTGAAAATTTATAAACTAACTACATCAGAGTTCGATTTTATACTCATATCCAAACCCATTTCGGCGACACGACCTAACCTGTACGAACACCGTTACTTTCCATTATATTATGCTTCATTTTCCAAGCAAGTTTAACCGGATGGAACTCTTGGTGGAAATCCTAAACCCCTAGTAGAATTAGCAAAAGTGGATGGAAAGTAGATCCATTACAAAATCACTAAATCATATCACCAAAATAAAAAGGCTTCAATGATCGAGACCATGACATCAAAAAATATGGCTAACCTTTAATTTTGTTATGCATAGATGTTTGAAAATATCTATATGCATTTATTTTCATAGAAACCATAATAGTTGCAAGATTCAATGGATGGAAACAAAGGCGAAACCTTTTTTCCATCTCTTTAAACTTGTAAAGACGTACATAATAATTACCTCTTATAGTAAGGTTGAATAACAAAAAGTCCGATCGGGGTTATCTATCGAACTGATTGATTTTCGGATGCAGCAACCTTTCACTACCAGGCTCGTCTCCAACTTTAGGATGAAACAATCCTCGCCTCAGATCTTAGAGATCATGTGAAGAAAAGTAACACATTATTTCCATCCCTAAAGACTAAAAAATAACCATATTGGTTTATTGAAGCATTTTTTCATACAATTGATGGTCAAGCATTTTGAACTTACATAGATTCACCGAAAGGGATGGTACCTGGATTCAAGCCGATAACGATGGTTTTGGGATTCAAGCCAACAACGATAGTTTCGAGATGATCATCCACGTTATCATCCGTGTCGCCCTCTTCGTCTTCGTCGCGATATCAAGTTCCTTACCTTAAGGACCAAGACGAAGAAGTGGATATGGAGGAAAAGCTTATGTTCTCTTTTAACGACGGCTTATGTGCATGACAATACCCTTAATCCTCTAAGAGATGCTTCAATTGATGCGCCTTCGACGCCTTATGATCACGGGGCAGGACATATAAACCCCTCTAAAGCTCTAAACACGGGTTTGGTTTACGACATTGGAGCCCAAGATTACTTCGAATTCCTCTGCACCCAAGATCTAAGCCCATCGCAGCTGAAGGTTTTCGCAAAGCATGCCAACAGATCCTGCAGAAACAGTCTTTCGGGTCCAGGAGACTTGAACTACCCTGCGATCTCTGCTGTGTTCCCTGAGAACACAAATGTCAATGTTTTAACACTCCACAGAACTGTAACCAATGTCGATCCACGCATTTCAACCTACAAGGTCATAGTCTCACCTTTTAAAGGTGCATCGGTCGCCATTGAGCCAAGAATGCTCAACTTTACTTCAAAACATCAGAAGCTGTTATATAGGATTACATTCAAGACTAAATTGCGGTAGAAAAGACCAGAATTTGGAGGCCTTGTGTGGAAGAGTGCAACTCACAAAGTACGCAGCCTGCTAACAAAGTACGCAGCCTGCCTTCGAGATTTGCCTGCCAAGCGTCAAGAGTTCGTCTGCCAACGATAAGCTAGAACACGAATTGTATCATTTGAGTAGTGATACAAAGCACTCAGGAAGGCTGAATGAGGATAAACAAATCTATACCTTCTCATATGTAAAAGGGACAACTTGATCGGTTGGAATCCGACTTTCATTTGAAGATCCGATATAAGGAGGAACGAATCATCATCTCCTTTGGATTATCAGAGCTTAGATACAGAGGTCGTTCGATAGAATTCGAAGAGGAAATCAACATGAGTGTGAGGTTTCGATTTGAAGAGTAATGGAATTTATTGGTTGGTTTGATCTTGGATTAGGTTCGATTCGACGACGACGAGAGTTCCATCTTGTAGAGATGAAGATTGAACTTCTAAGGGACGAAACATGTTTTATTTTTACTAACCTAATTGTTTAATTTTTTGCATGTTGACCTTTTTAGAGATAAAACGTTTAAATTAAAATTTTTATTTTTATTGATTTAATTGTGTAATTTTTTACATGTTGAACTTTTCAACGTAGAAACATTTTAAATTGATATTTTAAATAATTAAAAATTTAGTAAAGAATATTTGGATGGAGATTTAAGGTGATAAATGAGGCGACTTTTTGTATTCCAATATTCCATTAATTGTGAAGAACAATGTTTAGATTTTTTAAATAAAATAAAATAAAAAATTGGTTGATGAGGTGGCTTCACCAAAAGCCACCATTTGCAAGAATTTTATATATATAATTTTTTTATTTAGTATTTACGGATACAAATAGTTCGGATAATTGGGTCTACTATTTGTATTAGTATTTGTCGAATATCTGATTTCTAGTATTTGTATTTGTTAGGGGTGGGCAAAAAACCCGCACTACCCGTCTCGTCCCGAAACCCGTCCCGAACCCGCAAAAAATTACTCGTACCCGCGGGTGCGGGTTCGGGTTTTCCCGGCCCCTCCGCGGCCGGCGTCCGCGCTCGACTCTCGCCCGACGCTACCGCCTGACGCTGCTTGCCCGAAGAGTCTCGCCTGACGCCGCCGTCCTCTCTCTCCCCTCTCCATACACCGCCGCCGCTCTCCTCTCTCCCCTCTCGACAGACCGACGCCGCTCCAGCCTCCTCTGCTAAGTGAGTTTTTCTTAGGAATCTTGTGCTAGGGCACGAAGAAATTACAAATCAGCTGATTTCATTACTAATTCTACCATCTTAGGAATCTGCAGAAGAACCAAAGATGTATGCTAAACAAGATTAAACTTCCAGAAACAACACATTACATAAATTCAGACAAAACTTAAACATAGTTAAAGCCAAAACATCTTCAAATCCCGATACATTCAATTCATTGTCTTCAATTGCATTGCATTGATTGGGAGGAAAGAAAGAAGCAATGAAAACGTATGATGACCTAAGAAGCAATGAAAACGTAGAAAGGAGCGGGTACCCGCGGGTAATAAAGGTTTTGGCGGGTTTTTGCGGGTACCCGAACAGCGGGNACAAAATACGAAGAGTTTAGAATCTCAAAAGACATTCAGATAATAATTATTTCATAATAAAGTTAATTGTGGTGAATAAAAAAGTAGGAAAGAGAAACAACATCTATTTCTTGAATGATTGAAAATCTCATGTTTAATATTCATAATAAATAATTTAGTTTTATAAATTTCATATGTTATAGAATTATTAATGGTTGTATAATGACCAAATTTACATACGTAATCATGATTTAACAAAATTATCATTTGTTTATTATTGGATGAGTAATCTTTTTCAATATTACAATTTAGATATTAGAAAAAGTAATTGTGAAAATACTGTCATATATATCAATCTTAAATTGATTGACAGAGTGATGACTACATCATATAAACTACATCATATAAACTATTACATATAAATATAATAATATATCACACAAAAATAATATTGATACTAATCTTTTTTTAGTTTATTAGATTAAATTGGTTTGACATGTAAAATTTATATTCTATAAAGATTTATATATAAGACAAACTAAAGATTTCATCAGTATAAATCCAATATTGATTATAGATTAATTTAAACCTTAAAAAAATCTTTTACACAAAAATAAATAATCATCCATTAACTTACATAACATTATATTATTCTATTATTTTAAATTAAATAGATAAAACTACTAAAATATAATACTTTTAAATATATGTTGTTGATTTTGGAGTCAAAACCAAAAACGGATTAAAAATACTTATTCTTGACGTCAACAAAAAAACTACTAATACAACAATAAATATCATTTTTAAATAAATACTCACAAACTACTAAAACCAAAAATTATATTTAGGTTGTAAAACATTACATTTTTTTGAGATGAATACAATTATTTTGTTTATTATTAAAATCACTACGATAATTTTGTTATGAAATGTAAATATACTCTATCACTACCATAAATTTTTGCTCGAAAATGAAAATCAATCCATACTGTCAAATATCGTTAACTACAAGTTCATCGATAACAGTATACGGATATGTGGAGAATCTCGCTGTCGAAAAAATTACAAGTCATATTCATGCAATTCTAAAGTACGGATTCAAGATACACTCATATCAAACATTAATTTGAATGGTAGATCACAAAGAATATTTATTTGGTAAACATGTATTTCATTATCTCATTAATAAAAATTTTATTTGATGTTTAGCTTACTCTATTTTATCAAATTGTAGATATTATCGGACTTCTCATCGCTATGCAAGGATCAAACTTATATCTTCCAACTTCTGATAAAAAAGTTAAAATTCGATTATTATTAATAGACGAGTTTTTTATAGTATGAATTCATGAATATATTATGTTATTTTTTCCTCAAACAAATTGCTCCTATTGCTTTAACCACTTCGCAAGCGTAAAATAGGTCGTAAAACTATCAATATGAGATGAACTGACAATGCAATTTCGGTCAAATATTGGTACGATAATTGTCAGAGAAACTGTCATGATCGTGGCAAACGTTATTCCCAAAATGATAAATGGTATTACAAAACAAAACACATCTTAACATTTATGTTAGATTTATTATAATTTTGTGTCATTATATGTTTGTTCTTTCTAAATATATAAATAAGGTGTTTTAACACTTTGATAATCATCATCCAAAAATATCTATATCAATCAAATGTGAAGATAAACCGAAAATTCTAGGAAAAGTAAGTTTTAAAAAACGTCGAACTATAAACTTATCTTAATAATGGCTTTGAAAATATTTTTTCACATATGCAGGTAGGGATATAATATGCTATCACATTCTCCAAGATCTTTCGTTTTATTATTTCTAAGATATTATCGAAAAATCAAAATTTAATTTACATTAAATGTTATAAGTAAATTGTTTAAAATTTAAAATTGAAAATTATTATCCATCTCACACCTTTATATAAATATATTTTAATAGATCATACAATTATATTATCATATACATATATGAAATATCATCATAATACTTGAATTAATTAAATTTCTATGGCATATAAAAATTTAAAGAATCAAATAAAAATAAAAATTATCGTGTATAACGCGGGTTTTATCTAATATCATATAAACAAATATGTACCTAATATTTATTATTCAAAACATAAAATAATTTAAACTTTACCTTAAATTTTAAGGACGATATATCAACTTTTAGGTTGAATTAAACATGCATTTCCAATCAATGATATGAAAATTCTTAAATACGAATATCGGTCTTTTTACAAAATTAAATCAATTAAATCCAATTCAATTAAATTTTTACACCAAACTAAACCAGTAAAATCAAAATAATAAACTCTAATATTAACCTGATTATTGACCGACTTTCGTTGATCAATTGACGGTGTTCTCATCCTCCTTCTATCGTCTTTTCTTTTTTAGATTAGAAGAGGACAGATGAAGAAGAAGAAGAAGAGAGGGGATGCAAGGATGATGACAAAAATAAAACAATTTGGATATTTTTAGAATTGTTTAAGAATATATATATTATGTTATTTATAAAAAAAGATTTAAATTTATATTCAAAGTATTTTTTGTAAAATTAAATAATATAATTGAACGAAATTAATCATAAATATAAGAGTGGACAAAACATTCGAAATATTTATATCCGTATTCGATGAAAATTCAAATATCCGAATAATTAAATACAATATAAATAATGAAAAGGAGGGATATCATAAATACTCTCATAGTCTCACAGGGCTAAAACACTTCAAAAGTATCCTCCTAAATTAAATGAAAAAAAATGGAGAAAAGACATGTGTACCTTTATGTTTTGTTAATGAAAAACATGTACGAAGGAGGGAAAAGCAAATTTGAAAGGAGGAAAGACAAATTTGAGAGGAAGGAAACAAAGTTGAGAGTTTGTTCCTTCCATTTTCGAGTGATTTCCTTCCATTTTCGAGCGATTTCTTTCCATTTTGAGCGTTTTGCAGTAATTTTCGAGCGATTTCCAACGATGTTTTAGCCATTTTCAGATATTTCTAGCGTTTTCAATGATTTTGAGCAATTTCCGGTGATTTTTAGCGATTTCCGGCGATTTCGGACGATTTCCGATGATTTCTAGTGATTTCCAGCACTGGTAGTTTCCGGCGATTTCTGGCGATTTCCAGTCGCACTGGGTCACAGAGTCGAACTGGGTCACAGGGTCGAACTAGGTCGCAGGGTCACAGGGTCGAACTGGGTCGTAGGTTCGCAGGGTCACAGAGTCGCACTGGGTCGCAGGGTCGAACTGGGTCGTAGGGTCACAGGGTCACAGAGTCGCACTGGGTCGCAGGGTCGAACTGGCCCGGCCCAAAGCCCGATGAGCCGAGCTCTATTCGAACGGGCTTTTTAGTCGGCCCGAGCCCGAAGGCCCGGTTTCATTCGGGCTATCAATTTTACAGCCCAAGCCCGCGTATTTCGGGCGGGCTTCGGGTGGGCCCGCGGGCTCGGGCTGTTTTTTACACCCTTAGTTGTGACCTTGCGAGATTTTCAGTGTATTGTACTGATAGTTGGGATACGTGGTGACCTTGCGAGATTTTCAGTATGCTGGGATCCTTTGGACTTTGCGAGCGTATGCCGAGCTAGAGTCGTGTGGACTCTGTGTGTTGTGATCTAGTGTGGTACTAGTCTTAGATTTTGGATACTCAGTCGGGTTGGGTAGAGTGATTTGTATATCTGTAGTTTAGACTTTGGATATATGTTATTTTATGATATTCAGTTCGAGCAGGAGAATACGTGGCACAAAGTACGTACCCGTATTGATCTCACTGAGTGCGTATTTCATACCCACCCTATTTTTGGACTGTCGTGGATGGACATGATATGGTGAGGAGAAAAAGTAATGAGGTTGAGCAGCAACATGAATTTTCACAACGGACTGATGAGAGGCGTGCACGAGGTCTCGATGAGTTTTATTTTGTATTTTGTATTTATTATATTTATCGTGACTATGATATTTACATATTTGTTTTATTATTTGGTCCGGACCACTCTTATTTCAAATTTTATATTTATTTTATAAATACGTTTGAACGATGACACGTGTAGTCAAGAGGTCATGGTGGACACTCCTAATACCGAAGTTGTAACGAGATGGAGTTGATACAAAATACGAATCGAATACAAATATTTCAAATATTTTGTCAAACCCTAAGTACAATCAAATAGTAATACATTTTCTTACAAAATAATTATTATATTTAAAAAATAATACCGAAAAAATATAATATATTCTAAATGGTTAGAACTATATATAAAGTATTACTTTGTATACATTAATTATATATTATCTCATATATATATATATACTAGTGTATACCAAATACATATAAACAATAATTATATGTAAATTTATAAATTAATTCAAACAATGTGTAATATTTAAAAACAATATAATATTCAATTTAAAAACTACTTCACATATATTTATTCATTTACAATAAATTTCTATATTTTATGGAATTTTGGTTAAATAAAAATTATATTTTTAAAGAATTTTTTTAGATGAAAAATAAGATTATTTTCTATCATTTTGTTTTCATCTCTCTTTAGTTTGTTTATTTTAGAATTGTTTAATAACGATATAATATATTGTAAAATTTTAGTACGTTTTAGTTTCTCCTAACTTAAAAATAAAAATAAAAAACTTTGAGAAGACAAACAAGCCAAAACCTAATCCCTTAAACCACGTCGACGGAAAATGGCACTCACGTCTCCTTCACTTCGTCTTCTTCCTCTGTACCACGTCCATGCGTTCTCCACCAAACGATTGCCTTCCGTCTCCGTTACTCCGGCGTCTTCGTTCTCCGTTGTGGCGAAGTCCGCCGCCGGTACGAAGTCGAAGTCGAAAGGGAAAGCTCCTCCGCCCATCTCCACCGTGGTGGAAGACGCCATCGAAGACGAAGAAAGTCTGGAAGAAGTTAACCAAGAGCTGGAAACAGTAAACATTGCCGAAGATGTCACTCAAGTGAGTTTCTGGGTACATTCTTCGAGGTTCTAAAATGCGATAACTGATGCATTTCACTCGACCCTTTTAATTTCTTCAATTTGGATTTCCAATTTGTTGATTGTAAACCTTTGGAGTGTAGTTAATTGGGAGAACGCCGATGGTGTATCTTAACAGAGTAACAGAAGGATGTGTTGCAGACATTGCTGCAAAGCTTGAATCCATGGAACCCTGTAGAAGCGTCAAAGACCGGTAAGAGGCACAAATCCTTGATCTTTATATCCATGGAAGTTTTCCACTTTGTGGATTCCTATTAATTATGTTGAATTGGTGACCCTTTATTCATTGTAATTCATCCATTTTACTCGTCCCAGGATCGGCCTGAGCATGATAACCGAAGCAGAAGAAACTGGAGCCATAAGTCCTGGAAAGGTTGTCATACATCTGCCTATTTCTTTGTTCATTTCTCAGGCTTTATTAGATTGCTTATTCGGGCAATACCAATACGGTATTATTGATCAAGCAGACTGTAATAGTAGAACCAACGACTGGGAACACAGGACTCGGGATTGCTTTCGTGGCAGCGGCTAAAGGGTACAAGCTTATAATCACCATGCCGTCGTTCATAGATATTGAAAGACGGATGCTTTTACGTGCATTAGGAGCTGAAGTTGTTCTGACAAATCCAGAAAAAGGTCTTCAAGGGGCAGTGGATAAAGCCAAAGAGATTGTTCTCAACACTAGAAATGCTTATATGTTTCAGCAGTTTGACAATATGGCTAATACAAAGGTTGATCATCTTAAATTATCAAGCTTTTACTTGTAGAAAATTGGTTTTGTTCTTAAGTCTTTTTTGTTATTTTCAGGTTCATTTTGAAACGACAGGACCCGAAATTTGGGAAGATACAATGGGTAATGTGGATATATTTGTAGCTGGAATTGGGACCGGTGGTACAGTAACGGGTACTGGAGGATTCTTAAAAATGATGAACAAAGATATTAAGGTTCCGTCTCTTGTTTTCAATTTGTTCGTTTACGTCTTTATCGAAAAATTCTTATATCTATCAATATCAAACATATTATGCTCCCTTGGCATCTTGCTATTACAATCATGTTTGATGTTATGTTAATTTCATTGTAGGTAGTAGGCGTTGAACCCGCAGAAAGAAGTGTCATTTCTGGGGAAAACCCCGGTAAGGGCCATTTTTAGGGTTTAGGGTTTAGGGTTTAGTATTTGGATTTCGAATTCGATATTCATCCTGCTGACAGAATACACACACAAAAAAACATTTTTTCAGGTTATTTACCTGGAATCTTAGACATCAAAGTTCTTGATGAAGTGTTCAAGGTCGGAAATAATTTTACTTAATTCAATCTTATATAGCTATTGAAAAAGATACAGCTGATTGAAAGGATTACTTGTAATGCTAATGCCAAATTGTAGGTAACCAATGAAGAAGCAATTGAAATGGCAAGAAGATTAGCATTGGAGGAAGGCTTGCTGGTAAATTCTCTTAATGTTTATATGATTCTTCGTAGTATTCACCGTTCTTAGAGATTACGTTTACGTTCATGTTCTTTTAGAGAACTTTTTGTTTGAGTTTAAAATTAGAGTTTTTTTATTTGGAATCAAATTTTAAGTTGTTTGTTTAATATTTTCAAAGTTAAGGGTTTAGATCTAAATTTTAAGTTTAGTTTAGTTTTTTCATAAAAATTAGAGATTGAGTTAAGATTTTTGTAAGAAAATTACCAAAATATACATTTTACATATAAATTATATTTATTAATCTTTTTTATTAATTTCACTTAAAAAATTATAATGATGATTATTATTATTATTATTTATAAGTTACATTTTAAAAATTTTAAAATATTTTAAAAAATACAAATCAATCATTTATAATATTAATTATACTATTTAATAAAAATTATCAATTTTGATATTTTTAAGGGTATTTTAGTAATTTAAATTTCAAATTAAAGTTGACTAGACGAACATAAAATCTAACTCTGAGTCTTAATTCCGACTTACAAAAGAACATGTCCTACATACAGCTACGTTAAAACCTAGAATGATGTCAAAAGTATTATTTCGATATCCTTCTTACCTACAGTATACCTTCGCCATTGTGTTTACGTGTAGGTTGGGATTTCATCTGGAGCCGCAGCAGTTGCAGCGATCAGTTTGGCGAAAAGGGCTGAAAATGCTGGAAAGCTTATCTCAGTAAGTAGTACAGACTTCTGCATATCGAATATATAGACCGAAGCATCCGTTTAAAGGCTTAAACCCTAAGACTAAAATATGAATTCACTCAATTATTTGGTATTTTGTGTTGTACAAATTGTAACATCAAAGATTTACAGGTCATATTTCCAAGCTTTGGCGAACGGTATATTCCAACAGTTCTTTTCAGTTCCATACATAAAGAAGTACAAGAAATGAAACATTAGTAGCCTCGAGGTTTCACGTGAGGCCGTTTTCCACCCGTCGCAACCCATATGGTTCAAGCGATGACCCGAGAGAAAGAGAGAGAGGTGAAATTGTTGTCTGTACCATCCGAAATGACCTTACCACATGGTAGAATATGTTCAGACAAAAGCTTCAGTGTCTGAATATAGTTTGCAGGTTCGAACAATTTCACCCCTGATGGATCTGATATTCCAAGTTTTTAGAAAGCAGGTAAAACTCTCTCTTCATGATCCCTTTTTGGTTATTTCTCCACCAAAATCCTTTGTATTGTTCTTTTAATGATATGGATTTAGATCTAATGAATACAATAATTTAGATGTCAGATAATATAATATAATATTTTCATTCACGTTTAGATTCGATTACGAAGTAAAAATATTGTAATTGGGGGTCGATATTGGTAGATTTAAATTGGAATGAATCAAATTTTAATGTTATGTCAAATGTTTAAATTAATTATAAGAGTTAATTTAAAGATTAAAGATTGTTCAATGTTATATATATATATATATATATATATATATATATATATATATATATATATATATATATATATATATATATATATATATATATATATATATATATATAAATTTATAGTTTATATTTTATTAGCTATGAAACAATATAATAATTAAAAAGTTAAAGTTTATTGGAATGGAGATAATATAATATAAAAAATTAAATTTTGATAATTAGCAAGTTCAAAGAAAGCATTAGGCTGGCGCACACTATATATTATTTAATTTGAAATATTTTTAAGTAAATAAAAACACACATATAAATAAATAATTTTAATATTTATAAAGAATATTTATAAATATTGAATTCACAATATCAAACTTACGACGGCAAACAATTTTATAAAAAAATATAAAAAAATGGGATGTCGAGTGAAGACGATGTTAGACCAAAGCGAGGGCGAATGCGAGAGATGAAATCGATGGTAGAGATGAAACAAAGACGAATATGAGAAATAGGTGCAATGATAAGAGATAAAAGCAGTGATAACAAACGAGAGACGATGGTAGATAAGAAAACGAGTATAGAAGAAAGACGAGGATTAGAGACGAAAGCGAGGATGATAGATTCGGGTGAAATCAATAGATGAGATTTCGAGCATTTCCTATCGATTTCGAACATTTTTCGAACGATTTAGGTTTATTTCGATCGATTTTCGACCGCTTTCGATCGATTTCAAATGTATTTTAGCGATTTTTGACCGATTTCGGACGTTTTCGGACGATTTTGGTGTTCACAAGGTTGCATGGGTCTCACAGGGTTATATGAATCATAGGATCGCATGGATCATAGGGTCATATAGATCTCACCGGGTTACAAAGGTCTCACAAAATCGCATGGATCTCATAGAGTCATGTGGTCGCATGGATCTCACAACATCGTATGGATCGCAGAATCGCATGGATCTCACAAAATTACATGGTCGCAGAGGATCGTAGGGACAAAGTCGCATGATATCCTAGAATCACATGATCGCACGGAATCGTATGGATCACAAAAACAATTTAAGAATTTCAATATTTATAAATATTTTTTTGAAAATAATTTTTAAGAGAAAAAGGGCTTAAATTCAAAATAGTATTTCAAAGAAATATGAAGTTGCCTCTTCTAAAAATCAAGAAATTCCCGAAGAAAATACAATAAATCTCTTGTCTCTCCCGTGAAACTTTGACCGTCCGATCCTTATGAACCGCATCCAACGGCCAGGAGCCAAACGAAAGTGAAAGCACAAGGCATTCGCGTTGCCTCCCGACGGGAAGTGACTCCGCCTCACCCCTTATCCCTCTCCGACGCGTCTCCCAACTCCATGGCTGGTCTCCTTAAAACTCCGTCATTTCATCTCTCTCCTTCTCCGTTTCACGCCCGTGACGCCGTCCCCCTTAAGTCCTTATGCGTCTCCTTCGCCGGCGGAAGAATTTCCGATTCCATCTCCAGAGTTTCATTCTCCCGCCGGACATCTTCACCTCTCCAGATTTCCTCTAGGCAGTCTCTCCAATTCCTCAGATTTGTAGGGTTTGCATCTGGAGAGGCTGAGGCCACTGAGTCGGAGGCGGAAACTGGCGAACCCGAAATCCAGGTTTCACTTTTGAGTTCATTTCTGAACTTTTGATTCCCTATTCTTGGGAATTATCAATTGAGTACTAGGGTTCATTGAAATTTCTCCAGTTTTAGGTGAGTTGGTACTAGAGCTGTGATTTTAGGATTGTTCCTTGCTTGAAACTATAAGAAATTTGCTTGCAAACGAAGGTTCATTGGAATAAAACCGATGAATCATGAATATGAACAGGACTAGTATTTAGTCAATTCAGATGGCCGATGTTGAACTTGAAGCTCGGGCTTGGCTGGTGTACATTTGTAGGATATAGCATTCTGATAAGAAACCATCCCATAATAGGCCCAAACTAATTCCGCAAAGTTCCACGGATCTCATCCAAAAGCTAGCTTATGGGTGCGGGTGCTCATGGCCTTATAATGCACCACTTAGTCTCATTTACAAGCGTTGTGGTATCCTAACAATACCCACCCGTTTAAGCACCGACATCCTCGTCAGCCCACTTTGATAGCCCACTCTAGACGGCCCACTCTGGCTTAACCCAGGTCGCTCCTTCCTAGGTTGCTCCTTTCGGGTCACCCCTTCCGCGTAGTCGGGCCAACGGTGTGGGCAGGCTCTGATACCAATTGAAAAAACTCATCCCATAATAGGTCCAAACCAATTCCGCAAAGTTCCACGAATCTCATTCCAAAAGCTAGCTTATGGGGTGTGGGTGCCCATGGCCTTATAAGGCACCACTTAGTCCCATTTCTAAGCGTTGTGGTATCCTAACAATACCCACCCCTTTAAGCACTGACGTCCTCGTTGGCCCACTCTAGACGGCCCACTCTAGCCTAACCCAGGTTGCCCCTTCCTAAGTCGCTCCTTTCGGGTCGCCCCTTCCACGTAGTCGGGCCAATGGTATGGGCAGGCTCTGATATGATACCAATTGATAAGAACACATCACATAATAGGCCCAAACCAATTCCGCAAAGGTCCATGGATCTCATTCCAAAAGCTAGCTTATGGGGTGAGGGTGCTCATAGCCTTATAAGGCACCACTTAGTCCCATTTCTAAAAGTTGTGGGATCCTAACACATTCAAGGTTGAAAGTTCTTAGATTTGGGGCTAAAAGATATGAAATTCAATGTTAAAGCACGAACTTTAGTCGCTCGTGTATTTGAAACTCAGCATCACTTGATTTCTGAATAGCCTGCACATACGGGTATGTTGAATAAGATCATGGTTAAAAATGGTTGCTTACAATTGTTGTCAGCGGATTGTGTTTAGCAGGATGCACACACAAATGGTAATGCTTGTTGTTGTGGGATTTGCAGACATGAAGCATTCGCTGGTCTTATGCTCCTTCGCTTGATTTAAGATATGTTATTGTAGAGTTATGAGTTCATGATTAAGTGTTTGTCATTGTGAACATATCAATCATTTTGTTGTTTATCCCTTGCAGTATCCCCAAAGTGTAATGTATTATATACATTGAGATCAAACTGAATGCGGTGATTGCATTGGGAGACATAGGTTTTCATAAGTATGAGACAGAACAGAACATTAGATAATTCATCTTCTGGTGTATTACATCATTATGCTGATAAAGTTTTAATTACAGGACACAGATGGTGCTGTTGGTGTTGAGGAAGCAGAAGCATCAGTTATTATGACATTGCTTCAGTCATACAAAGAAGCTCTAACTGGCAATAACGAGACTAAGGTTACTGAGATAGAGTCGTCTTTAAAATCCATCGAAGATGAAAAGTTACAGCTTGAGAAGAAAATAGTATCTTTATCAGATGAATTGTCAGTGGAGAGGGACCGGGTTCTTAGGATCAGTGCAGATTTTGACAATTTCCGGAAGAGGACAGAGAGGGATCGGCTTTCCCTAGTAACAAATGCTCAAGCTGAGGTTGTAGAGAATCTATTATCCGTCCTCGATAATTTTGAACGCGCTAAGATCCAAATTAAGGTGGAGACTGAGGGGGAAGACAAAATCAATAACAGCTATCAGAGCATATACAAGCAGTTTATAGAAATTATGGATTCACTTGGTGTTGTCCCTGTGGAGACGATCGGAAAGCAATTTGATCCAATGGTAAGTTTACGTCTTTTCCTCCTTGGAACACTTAGAGCAGATCTTTATATCCCAAGTAATAGTCGGTTGAACTTAAAGAAATGATCTTTCTCTTGTGCCAAAGTGTTAATAATAGATAGATCCCGTGGCTATGATCTTATCCAAACGAGGTGTGATGAGGATGAGACCACGGAAATTGCACACAATGTTTTGGATCCGATATTCGGATATTCACCGATTTATCAACACTGTAATTGTGTTAGGGTCCCATATCGACTATGTGTGGGAATAGTTGGTGCCTTATAAGACCATCGTCCTTCTTCCTCCGATTAGTTGGCTTTTGGTGGTTTGGGCCTATGGGCTTTGGAGATTGGTTTGACCTAGTATGGGATAGGTTTCTATCAATTGGTATCAGGGCAGTTCGATCCGGCGGGTATGCCTCTCACGGGGCGACTTATTAGAGGGTTTTATTCTTTTATCAAATTGCTAATAATAAAACGTCGATCTAGATTCATATCAATGTTTCGTGATATAGTAAGATAAAAAGGAATTAAAATGTGGATATTCTCTTTTAGTTATGCTTTGTTAGGACAAGCTTTGAGCTACATCAGAGCTATGAGTTGCAGAATTAGATACGAGGGACGGGTTTCATTGACTGTCAAATGATGGAAATAATGACTGTCAAAGCTTCTCGATTGCTATATTGTCCTGATTTCTAATGTCTGTAATGTGTTTTGCTTTCGTTTGGTCGCGAAAAAAGCAACACGAGGCGATCATGAGAGAGGATTCAGCAGAATTCGAAGACGGGATTATCGTTGAAGAATACAGGAAAGGGTTCATACTCCGCGAAAGACTTTTACGTCCTTCAATGGTGAAAGTATCAGCCGGTCCAGGTCCAGGTTCTGGACCAGTCGAGCCTCAGCAATCAGTAGAGGAATAAGAAGCAAGACAGAGCAGTTTTGTCATTTTGTTACTGTTGTTATTATTATTATTACATAAATTAATTTTTAATCCAAATATTAATTTATATCACTATTAATGATAAGATTTAATTGTAGAGGAGATTGAACAAAAGTATGGTTAGGGTTTGAATAATGGTTGAGGACTGTTGGATATGTTCCTTTGTCTTTAGGAAAGACTATAAATGTGTAACACTAACATTGAAAGTGAGACACATAAACACTGAATTTATTTATGAAAACGATGTAATGATTTTTCACATCAAAATATTAGAATTCACTGTTTTCCACCAATGTTATAACTTATTATTTATTTTTAGTTTTATATAATAAAATTAAAACAACCT
Organism: Gynandropsis gynandra; assembly: GCA_036759665.1. Taxonomy (NCBI): domain Eukaryota; kingdom Viridiplantae; phylum Streptophyta; class Magnoliopsida; order Brassicales; family Cleomaceae; genus Gynandropsis; species Gynandropsis gynandra. The sequence goes on along the minus strand of CM071873.1, from coordinate 2,673,037 downwards.
AGTAACAACATAATTAGTAGATATCAAATTTTATTTGATTTGAATTTATTAATTGATTTTGTTTATTAAAATCTAAATAAACAATAATCGGTATATCAAGATTTGATGATTCGGATTTCGATTCGATTTTCGGTTTGGATATAATGGATACGTGTTATTCGATTAAAACAATAATCAAACAATAATCGAATTTAAATTGGTCTGATTTAGTTTGATTATATCAATAAAATATTATTACTGATTATTTTAATTCTGAACTCTAATTTGTTTGATTATTTTATAATATAAAATATAACTAAATTGAAAGATTTCAAATAACTAATATGTTTTACAAATAAAATAAAAATATATTATTTAATTTTATTTAATCTTTAGTTATTATATATGTTAAATAAATAGGCATTTGAAAATTAGTAATATTTATTATTTTTATTCGATTAATAACTGAATTAAATCCAATCGATTTAAAAAAAATATATCCCGTCGATTATTTTATAAATATTCGAATCGAGTTACTATTATTCGGTTTAGTTTCGTATAATCAAATTGAAATATCTACCTCTAATTATATTTAAAACAAATTCCAAAAATATAATGAAATGGTGAACCCAAATCATAATCTTTCTTATGTATATATGGCTAACAATTGGTAACAAATAATGTATAAAAAAAGTATTATTGAGGTAGGAACTTTTTTCTATGGTCATATAATAAGTTATCTAGTAGAAGTATATGATTGGATTAACAGCCCTTTTTCTGACCTTTTTTACCAAAAAGTAACCAATTCTGTCTAATATATGATCGATGATTATATGGTCCCCAAGTTCTGCTTTAGGAAATTCTTTTTAAATAATCAAAACGAGGTTTATTTTATTATTAAAACAAATACTTTTTGGTGGAAAATAAGGTCTTGAGATATCCAAAATTTTATTAAAATGTATTAGGTAGAATCAATAAATTAAATTATATAATTTTTTATATCAATATTTTATAAAATTATATAAGTTTTACTATTTTCCAAGATGATTATATACATTAGATATACAATTTTATAGGAAATTAAAAATTTGATGGTTAATTTTTTATTTAGGACAATTGCCATATAAAATAATTAAATTTACAAGGATAATATATATATATATATTAGCCCATAGATGGTTTTGTAGTTTATAAGAATTGGTCTAATCCTATAAAGAAAGATATATATAATTGTATTTTTATATATTTTTTTACCTTAATATCTCTGACATGTTTTTCCATACGTGTTGATAAGAAGATGCCAGGCATCACGAATATATGCGGACATGACTATCATCGGCTGAAGTGGCGGATATATTGAACCCGAGGATAGCGCTGAAAAAGAGACGATCTTATTGTTTGAAGGGAAGAAAGGCGTTATTAGGCCGAGGTACGCCATTAACATCGATGGTCGGTGATGGGACAAGGCCGCCATCTTCAATAAAACAATCGTTATGATATCCTTCGAGCAAGGCACGAATTTAAACACTCTAAATAAGATAGTTTGAGGAGGTAAGTGTTATAATATTTGAGATATTCACGGTAAAGATAACTTTTTGTGGTTCTCGAGGGTTGAAGATGAGGATGGAATTCGAGGATATGTGTGCTGGTCGTTAGACATTTTTGAAGCCAAAAAAGTTGTAGAGATAGAGAAACGGCCGCAGAGCTACAACGACTCTGATACCATATAGATATTAGATTAGAAATGAATCATATTATTAGATATAAATGAGATTTGCTATATAAAAAATACGAGGATAAAATAAATATATAAAATTACAATTATGTATATCCTTCCTTTTAAATCCATTAGAAAATTTCAATTCATAAACTCTTTTTTTCTTCCAAAATTGATATAATTTTGAACCAATCCATATATATATATATATAATCTAGCTTCTAATTGAGGTGATCATTCACATTTGATTTGAGAACCACTTGAATTTATTTTATCGTTATTATGGATAAATACAATCAAATTGATATGCTAATCCTTTAAGCGATATATTTAAGAATATCTTTTTTTTTCATCTCTAAGTTTTAAGTTAAAACTTTTAACCCTTCTATTCAGCTTATTATATTAATATTGGAAATAAAATGTATCACTTTAATTTCGTATTTATGACCTAATCTAATCCGAGAATCTTATCTAAATTCATATTGCATTAAATTTCATTAATCACCCATATCAACCATTGTACGGAAAATTTTAAAAATCCATAATAGTCCAATATATTGTAAGCATTTTATTTTAACAATCACTATATTAAATTTTTTGTTTTCTTATTGCCCATATTTTCCATTAAAGGCACGGAATGGTGCACATTGCATCGTCTTCATGAAATTAAAAGTTCTTAGAAAGGACAAATAATATTATGAAAAAAAGTCTTACTAAACTTAATTATTCTGAAAATAAATTAAATAAAATCACTTTTGAAATAATTTAATGGATAAAGAGATGTGAATTCTTTCTTTAGATTTTAACATCTACGGAAAAAAACTATATGTTGTATTCACTACTAAAATATGTTCTGGTGTATTCACTATTAAAAATACGTCGATCGTGGACATATGCTTCCATCCACGAAGCTAGTTCTCGATGGATCAGATCTATCAATAAATAGGTGTTCGTAAATTCGATCCGTCTGTGGTTTGTTCGGATTGGCGGAGAAACCATATTATGATCATCTGGATTTTTTTGATGGAATGATCACTAATCCCTAAACTTGTCGGAGATTCTGATGGATTACAAACATATTATTATTGTTGAGAATTGGTAAGAAACAATAAATAAACATATGTTATATGATTCGTATGAAATTTACAAATAAATACGTCTATAAAGTTTGAATGGATAATATAATCGACTATAAATTTCAGATTATTGAAAATCGATAGAAAATTTTCAGACATATTACGAATAAATGGTTAATTTCATCTGTATTACGTTTGTCCTGTTGCTTTCATGCAGACGCTCTCGATGTGGACGTACGAGGATATGGAAACTTTGCCGGAAAAGCTTAGTCAGTTTTTGAACGCCAAGGCACCAATTAGTGATTATGAAGGTTTTGTCTCGGTTCTAAACATTCCATCGGAAAATAATCGATGGGTAGGATGTCATTGGAGCCATCAAACCCATTTGACCCTTGCGATCCATGCGACCCTTGCGATCAATACATTCATTCATTCAAGACCTATATTAAAAGGTTCTTTAATGTGGTCAATGCATGCACCTTGGTTAAAACGGAGTTCATTTATTTTTCGTTGAATATGAGTTTATAAATAGAGGAGGAAAAACCGAAAAGCTACAACAATTTGTAGCACCAAATCATCTCTTGTGTTGTCATTAAGGTCCAATACACTGGTAGGTAGGGGACGCAAGAAGGTCCAATACACTGGACATGTCAGAGACACAAGAAGGTAGACCTTCAAAAGATGTCTTCAGGAAGTCTGCGGTTATAGTAGAAGTAGGCGAAAGATTCAATAAACCTTCGATCTATTCCACATAATAGACGAAAGTTGTATGAAGCCAACACGACGAATTTTAACTCATGCTCAGGTAAATCACTTGAATTTGTTCGAAAGATTAAATTTTTATTATCTTAAGACGGGTTTTTTTTTACTTAGTTTCTCTTGTTCAGGTTTATCATCTATTATGTGGAATCGATCGAAGGTTTATTGAAAAGTTTTTCCAATGTTCAACTCTCTTCACCTTACGTCTTTCCCCGTTACACCAAATGGTTACCGAGTGACGGAACTTGTTCAAGCATTCACGGGGAGTCGATTAGTATTCGTAAGAAAGTTTTACTCTTGATCATTTACATGAAAGATGCTTCATTTACTTTGATTTTACTTTGATTTTTCTCATCTCTTGTGTTGTAGCATTAAGGTCACATACACTGGGATGGTAGGAGACGCAAGAAGGTCCAATACACTGGACGGTCGGGGACATAAGAAGGTCCAATACACTGGACCTTCTTGTGTCTCCGACATGTCCAGTGTATTGGACCTTCATACACTAGCACACAAATCATCTCTTGTGTTGTAGCATTAAGGTCATACACTGGGAAGGTAGGAGACGCAAGAAGGTCCAATACACTGGACCTTCTTGAGTCTCCGGCCTTCCCAGTGTATTGGACCTTAATACACTAGCACACAAATCATCTCTTGTATTGTAGCATTAAAGTCATACACACTAGGATGGTAGGAGACGCAAGAAGGTCCAATACACTGGAACTTCTTGAGTCTCCGACCTTCCCAGTGTATTGGACCTTCATACGACCCTTGCCACCCTTGCGACCCATGTGACCCTTGCGACCCTTGCGATCCATGCGGTCAAAGCTTTTTAATGTGGTCAATACATAGAAGTATCTTTATTATCTTTAAATGCACGGGTAGTTTGAAGGTTATCTCGTTATTAGAAGTATCTTTATTATCTTTAAATGCACGGGTAGTTTGAAGGTTATCTCATTATTAGAAGCATCTTTATTATCTTTAAATGCACGGTTTGTTTGTATTTTTTACTCCTATAAATAGTGTATGAATAAACCAAAAGCAAACACAACCTTTTCCATCAACTACAATCTCTTCTAATTTTTTCTATCCTATAGAATTCTCTAACATAAATAGAGGAGGAAAAACCGAAAAGCTACAACAATTTGTAGCACCGAATCATCTCTTGTTTCGTCACGAAGGTCACATGGTCGACCCAGGTCTTGATTTCTCTTTCTCTTTCTAATATCGCTTTAATGTCAACGGAGCATTTCGTGAAGCTTGTGAAGGAGGAGTATGACAAAACCCGAATAAACTGTGGGTTGATGAGGAAGAAGAAATCAATAGATTGGAGCTCAGGTTCCAAGTTTTATTTAGAGGATAGTAATGGAAATAAGATGAGGCAAACGATTAAATTTGCTTGTTCCTCTTCTTTCTGGCTTTTTTTTATTCTTCATGTTCTTCTTCTTAAACCTCTTTCTGACCTTTGTAACCTTTGAGACCTTATGTAATCAATATTTAAACGTTGAAAATGTCTTATTTTGCATCTATTGTTCGTAAGATTATGAAAGAAGTCGAATCAATATACAATCTTCGAAAATATTATACGGAAAAGGAAATATAATATCGCATAATATTATACAATCTTCGAAAATAATTCTGATTTAAATAAGATATCAGAAAATATCCAGAATATCTCATAGAATATCATCAGAATAACTTTTGTGACCTTTGTAACCCATGGACGACTCATGCGACCACATAATACCCTTGTTCGACTCATGCGACCTATGCGACTCGGTGCGACTTGTCGTTTTGCTGTCAGACTCCTGTCTTGCTACCAATGTGACCCATGCGACCCATGTGACCCTTCCGACCCATGTGACCCTTCCGACCCATGTGACCCTTCCGACCCATGTGACCCTTCCGACCCATGTGACCCTTCCGACCCGTGTGACCCTTCCGACCCATGTGACCCTTCCGACCCATGTATATAAGTTAACGTCTACGTCTCTTCTCTTAGTATGCGTATCTAACCCATATTTCTATGAAAAATCTTTTTTACCTTTGTGACCTGCGTGGCGCAGTCACCATTGTCGACGCATGGCATCGTGCTGTCTATGTGTTACTCAAGGTCTTGGTAATCGGCGGACTCAGGGTCTATGCAGTCACTGACGAGTTGCGGGGGTGAGTTAGGTGACGGTGTTGGGTCACTCTTCAAATGTTCACTGGAAAACGAAATACATGGCAGGAGATGGCTTAGGTGACGGTGTTGGGTCACTCTCTGCTAATGTAATATCTCTCCAGTGCACTCATGCGACCCATGCGACCCATGTGACCCTCAATGAACTATTTCTCCAGTGGAAATAGAATACGTGCATAGTCTTTGATTGACTTTGTAAATGTATTGTTTTGATTTAGAATCTTTGTAAATGTATTGTTTTGATTTAGAATATTTGTAAATGTATTGTTTTGATTTAGAATCTTTGTAAATGTATTGTTTTGGTTTGGAATCTTTGTAAATGTATTGTTTGATTTAGAATCTTTGTAAATGTATTGTTTTGATTTAGAATCTTTGTAAATGTATTGTTTTGATTTAGAATCTTTGTAAATGTATTGTTTTGATTTAGAATATTTGTAAATGTATTGTTTTGATTTAGAATATTTGTAAATGTATTGTTTTGATTTAGAATATTTGTAAATGTATTGTTTTGATTTAGAATATTTGTAAATGTATTGTTTTGATTTAGAATATTTGTAAATGTATTGTTTTGATTTAGAATATTTGTAAATGTATTATTTTGATTTAGAATATTTGTAAATGTATTATTTTGATTTAGAATATTTGTAAATGTATTATTTTGATTTAGAATATTTGTAAATGTATTATTTTGATTTAGAATATTTGTAAATGTATTGTTTTGATTTAGAATCTTTGTAAATGGTCGGAAGGGTCGCAATGGTCGGAAGGGTCGCACGGGTCCAACATATTTTGATTTGAACTGTATTTTCGAAATTTTATTCATATTATTTGTAAATAATTTGTAAATAATAAATTAATATCGTAGGGGTCCAAGGGTCGCAGAAGAACAAGGGTCGCAGGGGTCCAAGGGTCGCAGAGGAACAAGGGTCGCAGAGGGACAAGGGTCGCAGAGGGACAAGGGTCGCAGGGGTCCACGGGTCGCAGAGGGNACAAGGGTCGAAGAGGGACAAGGGTCGCAGGGGTCCAAGGGTCGCAGAGGAACAAGGGTCGCAGAGGGACAAGGGTCGCAGGGTCAAACTGGATCGCTGGGTCGAACTGGGTCGTAAGGTCATAGGGGTATTTTGGGATATCAACATTTATACGGGTACTTTTGAAGTTAAAATTTTTTTCTTTTTTGGGAAGGGTATGTTTGAAGTGTTTTAGCCCTACGAGGGTATTTTTGAAGTTACCCCCTCTAAACTATAGCAATTTAATCATATTTTCCCTAAACTATAACACTTTAATCCTTGAATTTTTTTTCTCATCCGATTTCCCAATAAGCTATTGTTATTAATTCTACTAGGTATATACCCGCGAAATGCGCGGGAAGATATAACATTATAACTTTTAGAATGTATATAAATTTAATGTATTAGTTCAATGAAGAAGTGGTCGTATATGACAAAATATAGAATAAAATGCATCACAATATAAATGAGTGAATATGATGAGTATTATCCGTAAATCATGCTATTAGGAGAAATGTTATATAAAAGATATTTTAAAAATAACGCATTATTGTAAATGGTGGTCCATGGATGGTTATGTATGATGACATGATAAGATAGCATCTGATCGTACGATCTAGAGTGAACCAAACACAAGTTTGGCATCTAGAGTGAGGCCTTCATCTACACTCACACACTACCTTGAACATAAATGGATTTAGTTATAGTGTCTAGGGATGTCAAAATATTCGCCGTTCTATAACTGGATTTTGTATTTTTCTCGGGAGTAACTTAGTTTCTTGGTCGAAAAAACGCCAACCCACTGTGTCTAGGTCCTCTACGAAAGTGGAATACATAGCCATGACATCTCTTGCTGCTGAAATCACATGACTTCCTTTCCTTCTTTGAGATCTTGGAATTCTTCAACCACAACCTACTATTCTACATTGTAACAATTTATCTGTCGTCTGTTTATTAACAAATCAAGGGGTTCATAAAAATCTAAACACACCGAATTAGATTATCATTTTACATAGAAAAAAGTTCTTTTGACTCTGTTATCACTAAACATATCCTTCCCGAACTTTAAATTATATATTTACAAAGACTCAAAAGAACAATTCTACAATCTTCGCTGCAAATTTGGTCTTGGTTTGAACCAAACACAAGTTTGAAGGTACACAATCTTTTTCTTTTTTTGTTCTCCTGTTTAAACATACATACCTAATAAGCAATATTCTTCTTCCCCTGTTTTAGATACACAATATTTTTCTTCTCTTTTCTCTGCAACTGACTGCAATGCACCAACAACGCAACTTCACCACAACAAAGCTCTCCTTTCCCATCACTTCAACATTGCTGAGACCGTCTCAAAAAGCACGCTAGAAAGGATTCCCATAACTCCAGATGTTTTTGTCAGTGCAAGGTAACTGTAAACACAAAAGAAACACGTCACCTAGTGCTCCAAAACCAATCACTACCTAATGATCCAAAGCCAATGGCTTAAGTTAGAGAATTCAACATCCATCTGCACAGATTTGTATGTTGCCTTGTGAGTGTATAAAATCTTCATCTGCACATGTAAAAGACGGATTTGAAGAATAAAATGAAATCCTTTTTATGTTAAAAGAAGCTGAAATCCTTCCACTCTCAACTTCTTTAACTGCACCGGTTGGCATTCGCCGTAATCAGCAATTTCTTCAGCAAATAAAAAAAGCAAACCGACATCCAGCTAAAAATCCTTGTTTGTTCTTGTTAATTTTTTTTGGCTTTTAACCGTAATAAACTAATTAAGTTAATTTCAACTTGAAAGATGTTTTAGTATTATGGAAATCACTTTATACGTCTTCCCGCATCAATTTACGTTGCAATTGTTCTCTTTCTAGTACTTGATGTTACGTCTTCATGTAAAGTAAGGTAAATCAAGTGTTACTTGATGTTACGTCTTCATGTAAAGTAAGGTAGAATCAAGTGTTTTCTAGTCAAGCACTGAGACTCTTCCAGAAGAACTGAGATTGCAGATCTATATAGATGGGTTGAAAACATGCTTTAATTTGCTTGAGAAAGTGGTAACGGTATGTTACTGGATATAATATAACTGCTTCATGTGAATCATAATGAGTTCAAGGAGACAATGGACCCGAAAACACTGAGACAACAAAAGCAGCTTCATCGCGAAGATGAGAAGAAAGGCTGATTGGGCAGGTATTTTTGATGCTCGAATCCTTCTGTCTTCTTTTCTGATAGATGTACCTAGAGCTGTTGAATTGATGTTGTTGGATCCATACTGTTGGATGCCCAATGAAACCTTTCTGTTTAAAGGACTTGCAACACTGAAATTCCCATTTAAGCTTCGAGTTAGTATACGGCAGTTGCTGCTGCTCGGTCTTGGCACGTAAAAGTTCTCTTGCTCTGTAGCTTGTGGAAGTATCTTCTTCATTTCCTGTGTGGTATAACCATTTTATAAGTTAAGCAGGTTCAATAGTAAAATTTCCTTCCAACATCAGTAATTCATTCTACAAGTTTTTAGTATAAAACCTTATAGGACATCATATCAAGTCGAGGATTACAAACCCAATGCATTTGTTTTTCTTCTTCTTTTTTCCTTCCTCAACTTGTTGTACTCTTCTAACATTGCAATGAGAGATATCTGGATAGATAGACAGAGGTGAATGCGATGCTGATTCCAGATGTTTTTTATTTTGATTAAAGTCAGTTACAGAAATATCGATCCAACTTCCTTTCACTTGGTAAGCAAGTTGGATCGATATTCTTAGCCGAGCATCCCCCTCATGTTCCAATAACTTACAAGAGTTTCCAATAACTTCTCGTATGAGATAGGGAAATTAAACCCGAGTTGAATCCACATTTAGGCGAATTTGGTGTGCCCTTCATGAAAAGCATCACTTTTTTAGAGTTAATCAATGTCTTAAGTCTATCTTTCAGGCTCTGTTTTGTGATAATCCCTTTCTCGGCCTAAACCCTTTGAAGCTCACCGCTCTTTTGCATCTCCAACATAATGTCTTGATCCACTGATTAGCTCACTCTTGATATAGAGCTTAGGGTAACTTGACCAGTTTGCTCCCTAATATTATCAATATTCTCCATTGTCTATTTACTCCCTAATATTATCAATATTCTCATCTTCCCATTCTTTTACTTTGCTGTAGAAATCCGCATTTGCCAGAATCTTCAACACAGATGGCCCTCGTATGAACTTTGATGATGGGCATGTTATCAGCAACTTCATTGCTCAAGCACTCAGGTGAGTCATTCAATCAATTTACCTACAGTTGGCGTTGTCTTGTTAAACACCCGTTGTTTTAATTCATCTGACATGTTTTTGCGAGTGAATTTAGGGGTGAGCCTTTGACTGTCCAGAAGCCCGGGTCACAGACTCGCAGCTTCTGCTACGTTTCTCACTTGGTACCTCATTCTCGTTGCTTATCATCCTTTATAAAAACTAAATCCCTTTTGTTGGAGATACACTAAAGCTCGTATTCTGACAAACCTGAAGGTTGATGGTCTTATCCGTCTCATGGAAGAGGAGGACAACAGACCCATCAACATCGGTAACCCATGGCAGGATTTTAGACATCCCAGGCAAACCCCTTTATCAAATATAAACATGAAATCAAACTCTTAACGCACCTTGTATGATCTATTGGTTTCGTAGGCGAATTCACCATGCTGGAACTGACGGAGACAATGAAGGAGTGTACAAACGGCTCGATTTACCAACTTCTATGTCCATGAAGACCACTTCTCAGCTCGTCCTGTGCGCACAAATACGAGAATCATGAGTACCAAACCCCCATATTCTATTTTTCTAATCCACAATTACCCTTTCTTCCGAACCTTGGAATTCGTATGCAATCTCACCGGAGATGGCTTCTTCTATTTCGCTGAAGCCAAATCGTATCGCCTTTCACCAGAAGCAAGAGCAGAAATCTTCGTCAACATGGAAGCGAACACCCACGCCAAGAGGCCAACCGTCGCGGGTCAACGTTGAGAGAGGGCCGACAGATGAAATCCCCATCGTAGGGTTTCACATATGCGATTCAAGGAGATGCCTTCACCGGCGCACCGCTCGTTGTCACTAACCACCGCACGCCGATCACCCATTTCAATGCCTTGGGTCATCCCTCGTATATTTACTGATGATGGGTGTGGGAGAGAAGAGAGCTCTTGGAATTCCAGACGTTTACGGTTTCTTAAGCGTGGGAGAGAGGAGAGATCGTGGGAGTGAAAATCTGAATCCAATTTAGTGTTTTTAATAAATGTACATGGTTGACGTGGAGGCCTAAAATGCAAGAATGGCTGAGAAGTCAGAGAAAACATGGACTTTTAATATATAGATTTCCTCCTAAACTTCAAACATTCATCATATTTCCCGTGAGCTATATATCCTCTAACATAACATATTTCCATGCGAACTATATGACTTCTAACCTATTTTTCCCTAAAAATAAATTGTACATTCAACGTATTTTCAAAATTTTTGTTAATATAAATGAAACATGTTTTCTTTAATAGTAACATATTTTTAAATTTTGGTTATTATAAACGTAATATATTTTCTTTAATAGTAACATAATTTTAAAAATTCTTTAAATTAAAATAAACAATACTAAAATATTTGTCAAATGAATGAAACACATAATTCTAACGATAAAAATATAACACGAATATTACTTCGAACATGAACATGAATATAGCTCTAGTTTCCACAGCTAGAAATAAAATCGGGCTCATTATAACTCGCAAGGTATGAAACATTAAGTTTGGAATATTACTTCGAACATTTGGTTTGGAATATTGTTTCGAACAATATTCCAAACCAAATGTTTCACACATTTTGAGTTATAATGAGTCCGATTTTATTCCAAATCATATTATTTTTTTTATCGATTTGTAGTCGTTAGAATTTTTTATTTTTTTTGTTTTAATTTAAAGTATTTTTATTTTACTATTTTTATCAATCATAAAAAATATAAATATAAGAACCAAAAGTTAATAATATATTAATGTTAAAGAAAATATGATACGTTTATAATAACCAAAATTTAAAATTGTGTTACTGTTAAAGAAAATATATCACGGTTATAATAACCAAAATTTAAAAACACGTTACTGTTGAAGAAAATATGTTTCGTTTATAACAATCAAAATTTTGAAAATACTTTGAATGTACAATTTTTTTAAGGGAATATGTTAAAAGTCATATAATTCGGGGGAAATAGGCTAGAGGTTATATAGTTCGGGGAAAAATGATGAATGTTTAAAGTTTAGGGAGGAATAGGATTAGTAACGATAGTTTAGGGGGAATCGGATGAGAAAAAAAGTTCAGGGGGATAGGATTAAAGTGTTATAGTTTAGGAGGGAATATGATTAATGTGCTATAGTTTAAGGGGAATAGATTTTTTTTTTAAAAAATATTTAATAGAAAAGTTAACGGAGGGGAAAATATGATGAATTTTTAAAGTTTAGGGAGAATAGGATGAGTAATGATAGTTTAGAGGATGAGAGATAAAGTTCAGGGGAGAATATGAAAGTAGGATAGTTAAGGGGGAATAGACTTTTTTCCCATATATATTCATATCTTATGAGATGTGGTAACGTGATATTTAAAATTTTTTTATTGAATTGTACGTTTATTCAACAAAGTTGAAAAAATAAAAAAAAAATTAACAAATTGGAGAGAGTTTCATAGAGAATATCAAGAAAGTTACAAATATGGAAAATATCTTAGAATAAATATATTAAAGAAATCTATATAAAGAAGAATGGTATTATGAACGAAAATCATCTTCTCCATCAGCACATTGAACAAAATATTCCACGGGCAAGTGTGTGCTTAAACCGAAAAACAAAAGTGTTTCAAATAACTAGAGTGAGTATTATATATAAATTTTAGATACTTTTTTCAATGATTTATGGGAGAATAGTTTTAGGTGGTCACAAACGAGTTGTGTGGCGTTTGGACTTGGAATTTAATTTCAAGACGTGTAGAGTCTCAGGGAGACTCTGAGCTGGTAATTCAAGTGTACTTGGATAACCGTTTGAATTAAATTTTTGGAGTTGTGAAAACTTCACCCAAAATGTTTTGTTCATCTACTCTCTAAATTTTTCAATTGGAAGGTTCAAGAGACTAATACTCGTATTGCAAACATGTTATGCTTAACTCCTCCAATTATGGATATTAGAAGGTTAAGATGAAAGCTAACATTCACGACATAGACAAAGATGTAGGGGGAGCCGTGAAGGATGGATGGAATCCTCTAATGGTGGTCGATGAAAAAGGAAACGAAAAAGAGAAACCACTCGATCGATGACACCAACTGAGAAAAGATCATCAACATATAATGCAAAAGAATTAGCTGCAATTTTTGCCTCTATTGACATAGACGAATTCAAACAAATACAAGAGTGTGAGTCTACAAAAGATGGTTAAAACACACTTGAAACAATTCATAACGAGACTCCAAGAGTGAAGAAAACAAGGTTGGATACTCTCGAACATCAATTTGAAAAAATTGAAATGGAAGAGAATGAAAATTTGAAAGAGGTTTGCGCAAGATTGAATGCCTTGGCCAATGAAGTGCATGTTCTTGGTCAATCTTATAAAGATAAGAAGCTTGTCAAGAATCTCTTTCGATGTTTACCTAAGAAGTTCTCCGCACAAAAAGCAGTTATGAATATGACACTCAACACCGACACAACTAGTTTCAAAGATATCATAGTTATATTGTCTACCTATGAAATGGAGTTATACCTGGAACAAAGCTTTACTAGCAAAGAATATTCTCAAGGAATAACGCTACAAGCTGTAAAAAAATATGATGGAGATCGATGGAATTGATGAAGATATATATTTGTTAGCTAAGAAGTTTAACATTTTTTTTAGCAAAGCACCAAGAGGGCACCTCAAGACACACGAAGCATACCCTGAGAAGGAAGGAAAACTAAAAGTATAATGCCATGAGTGTAAGAGATATAGTCACATAAAGAGTGATTGCTTAAGTTCTAAAAAATGAGAAGCTACTTTGAAAATCTTGAATGCGACTAAATGCCTCAATTGTCAAGGTTTTGAGCACATAAAAACAAATGTCTTGACTTGAAAAAGACAAACAAGTCTTATCTTACTCAAGAAGATTTGAAAAAATATGAGGAAGAAAGCGAAGATGAAGATATGACCAGCTATGTAACATTCGTTGGTGTTATTACAAATGATGATGAGAATGAAAAGCTGGATGAAGATAGTGACGATGAGCTGACCATAGGAGAACTATATGAAAAGTGTGTTAAAATGAGTAAAGTCAACATCAAGATTATCAAAGAGAAGGAAGCTACAACATCTCAACTAAAATTTGTTAGGGAACAACTAAAGGAAAGACGAATCAAATTTCTCTCAAGCCAACCAGAAAAAAAAACAAATAAAAATTTAAAAATGTTATCAAATAAAACAAAAACGTTGGATTCTTACAATAGAAAATAAGGACTAAAACCATTTTGGTTTGGATATTAAGAAGGAAGTTCAAGTATCCAAGGAATATTTTTCAAAGGGTGGAATAATAAATAATGAGAGTACACTATAGAAACCATGAATTACACCTCGAGTTAAGGTATATTTGAGAAATAGCTTTCAACAAAAGGAGCAAAGAAGATGTTACCACCGTAGAGATCATATTCAAATCAATTGTTATTGATGTAAAAGCCAATCAACTCGAAATGTCATGAATGGAAAAACCATTAGACAACAAAAAGATATTGGAATGAAAGTCGACCGTGATACTTTGAAGGTAAGTAATCTTTATGCTTAATACCTAAAATTAGAAAAATATGGGTGAAAGGGGCTGATAGATATACAAAATTGAAGAAACCTACAATCAAATAAATTCGGGTGAATAAATATGATCTTAAGTACAATATTGCATAACTGCATTTACTTCCATACAAGATAAACAAGATTCTATGTGGTACTTTGATAGTGATTGTTCAGGATACATGACAGGTACTCTTAGCTTGTTATCTAACTTTAAAGAGAGTACCAAAGGTGGCTGTGTGAATTCGAGGATAGACACAAAAGGAAATACAAGGAAAATGTAACATTATAACTGTTGGAAAACCTAAGTTAACAAATGTACACTTTGTGTAGGGACTTCAAGTCAATCTAATAAATATTAGTCAGCTTTGTGATCAAGATTTACATGTTTCTTTCTCACATCAGAAATATATTGTCACTAATAAAGATGGTAAGAATGTTCTTGTAGAGAAAAGAGCGTCAAATAATTGTTATATCTGGAAAGAAATAAAATGCAATAGAGTTACATATGTTCCTATCCATTTATAGCATCAACAATTGGAACATGTTAATTATAGAACTATCGTTAAATTTTCCAATTGAGAGTTGATCCGATGTATGCCCAGAATGACGAAGGTAAATAAGGTTGTATAGATTGAAAAAATGCCAAGGATGTGGTATGAAAGGCTAACCATGATTCTCATCAACAAGGAATACAAACGAGGGGGAGTAAACGAGTTGGATGAAAGAATTTTCATATCACATATGCTAGTGACTTAGTGAAGAAATTCAAAATGGACAATAGCAAGACTGCTCATATGTCTATGTCCACTACTAACAAATTGACAAAGACTCTGAAGGACATGATACAGAATAAAAGGCGAACCGAAGCATAATAGAAAGTTTACTGTACTTGACAACAAGTAGACCTGATCTAGCAGCAAGTGTAGGAGTTTGTGCACAATACCAAGCCAAACTAAAACAATTACATCTTCAAAATCGTAAAACGAATAATCGAATATGTGAAGGGAACTATTGATGTTGGTATTTACTACACTAAAGACACTAATATGGGTTAGTTGGTTATTGTGATGCAGATGGGAATGAAAATATCGTTTATCGAAACTTCATGAGGATGTTTCTTTATAGAAAATAATCTTATTTTGTGGAGCATTAAAAAACAAAACTCAAAATCCTAATCTAATGCAGAAGCGGAGTATATTGCACTAGAGAGTTGTAGCACATAACTCATTTAGTTGAATCAAATATTGTCAAACTATGGTATGACTCTCAATTTTTCATTGATCATTGTGATAATATAAGTGCCACTAACATCTTGAAAAATCCAGTACATCATTCAATAACTCAGCATATTGAGATTAAGCATCATTTTCATAGAACGTTCGTTGAGAGAAAACAATTATAAACCAAATATGTGCATACAAAACGACAATTGGTCAATATTTTTACCAAATCATTGGATATGAATCGCTTTGTGAATTTACGAAAATCCCTTAGTGTTTACAAAAATTGATTGAATGAAAAAGAGTAAAGGATTACTTGAATGTTTGCGAAGTATGTTTGTGGATGTATGCTTACGGTGATATTGAGATGCACCTTGAATATTTGAAAATGTTTTTAAGTGCACAGATTAGAACAACACTTCTACATTCTGCTATCAATGAATTATTTGAAATGTACAATGGTTGATAAGAGTACAGTAGATTTGGCTCGGGTCTAAGTGGTAGACGAATATCCAGTATCGACGTCTTATAATCGTAAAAGGTTTAAAAAGGAAATATATTCATGCATACATATGCGAAAAGAAATATAAAAAAAATGATAGGCGAGAAAAGAGAAAAAGAACCTACATTCTCCACTATGATTTTATCATAAGATTATGTCTGCAATGTAACCTGAATCAAAATGGTGAAAAATTTATCAATTTCGAAGATCTATAAGCTCAGAGTGTTTGTGCTATGCAAAATTTATATTCATATATTTTAGGTGTACCTAGTGGAAATGATAAGTATATTTATGCTGACTATTTCTTTACAATTGGGTGTAGATTTGGCTTGTTTTTAAAATAAATAAAAAAAGAAATATTTTTAATAGTTGGTCTGTATCTTAAATGTCAGCTGAATTGAAGTTTAGAGTTATATTTTGTGTAGTAATTATCGATCTTTAAAAAATGAATTGAAAATTATCGGATATAAAGAGAGATAAATAAACTAAAAAAACATGCATTATTCAAACTTGATTGTTGAATCTCTATTTGAAATTTGAATCTCTCTAAAAAATCCTAATCCAATGGCTCTGAAGAGAAAAGATTAATTTTATGCATGAACTGTAAAAAGAATGACAAGGTAAGCTATAGCCAAAGAAACAACAAATTTTGAAACAAGTCAAATTGATGATAAGAGTTATAAGCAATATTGTTTTCTCGATCTTACCCTTTTTAAATTTATTTCAATTATCTGTGAGTTTCATAATTTTAGCTCTTATACTCACACAAACAAGGGGATAAGGTATTCGATGCAGGCTTAATTGTTAGTGATGTAAGCATACCTGATGATGTGAAGAATTGAAGTTAAAAAGAAAAGTAATCGTGAATAGTTGTGGCTTGATGATTTTAATCCTTGATAGATATGGATGATGCAATGATGCGTTTGAATAAGTATAAGATAAAAAATGAGGAGATTGTTAATGTGATATTTTTACCTTTAAGTTTATTTTTATCGAGTCTTATGTTGAATAAGTCATAGTTGAATAAATAAAAAAAATAACAAATTAGAGAGCTCATGGAGAATATTTTGCAACAAACACATCAAAAAAGCCTATATAAAGTCCTTTGACACATATTGAACAACAATACTCAAGAGAGAAATTTGAGTTTAAACAGAGAAACAAGAGTGTTTCATATAAGTTAAGTGAGTGTTATACACCATTCTTAAGCATTTTATTTAGGGATTTGATAGAAAGTACTTAAAAAAATCATTCTATAATTTAGAATAAATGTGTACGTTTGAATTTGGAATTTAATTTTAAGAAGAATAGAATTTTAGAGAGAATCTGAGTTTATAATCTCTACATACTTAAAAATTGTTTGAATTAAATATAAAATTTTTGAAATTGCGAAAATTTCACAAAAACACTTTATTCATCTATTATCTAATATTCTCAACATGACATATTGTAAACATTTTTTATTGTATGTGAAGAAAAAAAATTAACAATCACATCTAATTATATTAGATGTGATTGTTTAAAATAGTACTCTATAAAATATTTTTTTAAGAAACACTATTCGTTTATTATTAATATATAAAGACCTGTACCAATAAAAAAATTAATCATTATTTATCTTATTTAGATTTTAGTAAAAATATATATTGCAATAAATGGTCAAACTGAGAATATCTAAATACAATGCCATTATGGGCCACCCTTATAAATTACTGTAACCTTATACTGTAACCTTATAAATTACACACATGCAAAATCATGTGCTTCGTAACACGTCCACGTATATACAATGCCATTATGGGCCACCCTCTCCTCAATGATTTATATCGGCGAGAGCCTATACATACACATTAATCATAACAAGTCAAAATGGAATCGTAGAGTTTATTTTTTGGATCAACGAGTAATACAGAATTTTTGAATCCGATGCTGATCATTATTAGATTTGATTGAAACAATTATGGAAATCAGTCTGCAACTTGATTTATCCTCATTATTATATATAATTAAAAAATATAGTATATATAAGTTTGAGTGTAGTGTAGTGATAAATTTCTTATAATATTTTCGTATTAATTTATTTAGTTTAACAAAAACCGAATATTTTCTAATCAAATCCTCAAAAAGGTTGAACCTAATTTATATGAGATATGATTGTGTGAATATAAACATTATGCGAAAAGGGTTTTACTGGAATGCGAGTTGGTAAAGATTAAATAAAATTAATTTTACCACATGCTCTCCATATGCAAGATTAATCATAAATAATGAGTAAATACTAATAATTTGATAAGTTCAACAAATGTAGAATACATAATAAAAATAAAACAAATAATATAAAATTTTGAAAAAAAAAAGAAAAAAATAAAGGCTTACAGATGGAGGATGAACATTAAAAATGCGAACACATGGTCCATCGCCAGGATTAAATTTTAGTTTCCTAGTGTAAGTAAGGTGGACGATATGCTGTCCCACATGTCAGCCCTATCGAAACATCACGTCTTCCGACTCTCTTCTAAAGAAACGGGACGTAGTCTGCTCGGATGCTATTTTCGCAATATCTAAACTCAGAAACTCTACCTCAATGTCGTATTTAATTTTTGTCTAATTCAAAAGTATATGGATATTAGCACAACGAGTTTTTATTTTATTTTGCCTTGATCCTAATTTTTTCTTTTGAGTTTGAAAAAAATATCCTATTAAATACGAGTTTGAATTTAATTATTTTCAAAAGATAATTTAAAGATTTAATTAGGATTGTCAAATACCACGTATAAGAATTTATAATTCAAGCCCTAAATAATGTCGGACAATACATTATAACATTCGCTTTCATCCCCAAACTCGGTTATAGATCGTGGACATCCCAATCACATATCCGGCATCACTATATTCAAATCGGGACGAACCAAACTGATGTCATGACAATTTATGCGACTATATCTTAACTGAAAATCATAGTTGAATGAATTCAATTGTTTTATTAACCTTGAAAATTCTTTTTTTATATACTTACACATTATCACACGAAAAAAATATGATCGAAGAATATCGAAAATATCTCGAAAAGTATAATCAGGATATTCAATGAGATCTCGAAGAATATCCTAAGTATCTCGAAGGATATCCATTGATACCTCGAAAATTCTACTCATAACAATTACAACATCCAAATTATTGACGAACAAATTGGAAAGGAAGTTTTAATAACGCAACAATTTGCAATCGAATCGGATTCATTGGTGGATTTTTCAGTTGGAGCTGAATTGTATGGTTAACACAACTGAATACAAAAAGAAATGAGAAACAAAATCTATTGTAACTCTATTGTACTTTAAAATTAATAAATTCGGTTATATGTGCAACTATTAGAGTCATCGGTTATATACTAAATCGTAAGTCATCTTGCGATTATATATTCAGATGTTAGATCATTAGTGACCCAATCAAAGGTCTGCATGCATCTATATACCCAGGCATGAGGTTATTAATAACGCAACCTAGAGTCATCTTGTGTCTATATACCATGGTGTGAGTGTATGGTTAAACCGAGAGGAAAATACGCAGCGGAAACACAGAATTTTTCTCGGTTTTTCCTTTGGTAAGATCTGATTCGGAGACAGATAAGATTAGTGTTTCTTAGCACATAACTTGGTGTAACGTAAAGCTCGAATCTGTGAGTCACAAGCAGCAGTGAATCACTCCTTCCTCTGTCGGTATCCACGCAGACGGAGGAGATCTGGACAAAGTCGAAAAACCTAGTTGCTAGATTAGGATTTTGATCTCTAGATTATATTGGGCGAAGTGCCTTTGCTTTTTTGTGTTTTCTTTGTGTAGAGAACATAGCTTAAGCACTATACTTATAGAGAAAAAAATGGTTTAACTCTAACTTAAAACACTAATTAGTGTTTTGCCCAATTAATCATAATAAGCCGAATTAGGCCCAATTAAATTGAATTCATAATTCAACTAGAATTGGTCCTAATAACTGAACTATTATTACAGGTTAGCTTGCGTCTATATAACAAGAATTTTGCGCCTATATACCAACGCAAGGTCATTAATAATCGAATCGAAAGTAATTTTGCGCCTGTATACCCATGTGTAGAGTCATCGATAACTTAATCTAGGATTATCTTACGGTCTAATCCGATTTTTATTTTTGTTATTTAGTAAAAAAACAAAGCAAAAACTCTGAGAAAAAAAATATATGTTCTTTAGTAGAAAGATACTATGTTTTCAAAGAGTAAAACAAAGCCGAAGGTGATGGTTCAAAAGAGAGAGAAAAATCAAAACTGAAGCAATTGGAAAGGCTTTGAGACCATGACGAAGTACGAGACGACATCTTGCTTGAAAATAAGAGTCGAATGAATTTGATTGTTGACTTTCTTATATACATACACAATATCACATGAAAAAGATTTAGGATTGTCCAATACCATATAAAGGAGTCCATACACATCATGACACTCTCTCTCATGCTCATGCTCAATCCTAGAGCATGGACATCAAATTGGGGGTTCAACATCGATAAATTTAAATCGAGACAAACCAGACTCTAATAACCATGTCAAATGTCGGCTTGAGCCTAATTAATCATAAAATCATATCAAAAGTTTAGGGTTTCTCAATACTATATATAGTAGTCCATAGTTCATGTCCTTGCCGGTCTGAGATAACACATTTGGAAAGAATTACATAGTGCATGACGATGATGATAAATCACCAAGTTTACAAAAAAAAAAATCAATAATTTGGTTTGTCCCTATGTCAAATGAAAAAAATGAAAAATTTGTTAACGAGAAAATTATGTGAAATCATCTTTATTTAAAAGACTCTGAATTATTTCATGAGGTTATCTGACAGAAAGAATTTTTTTACCACGTACTAGTAATGTTATTGAAGATTTTCATCGCTGTACTGCACATAATGATGTGATTGAAACACATCAAGATGTATAAATTAACCCATGTCTAAAAATGGTGAAAATGTTCTTGGTGAAAGAAATGATGAAAATATTGAAGAACCGAACGAATATGCAAAAAGATTTTTTTGATATGTTAAAAAGTCTTAGATATCTACTTTTTAATGAGTGTAGAATGAGTCTTTACAATTTCTTTGTCTATACATATGATGAATTTAAAGGTATAAAATAATCATTCTGAGAATTGCATGGATTCTATATCGCAATTAGTAAGAGATTATTTGTCTAAAGATAACAATATAGTAGTTTCATATTATGAAACAAAGAAGATGTTGAGATATTTGGGTTTATTGTCTTATCAAATATTAATGTTTGTCAAGACAATTGTATGTTTTCTAAATAAACATCGACTTTGAGTAAAGGTTATTTTTTTTGTGAAAAAGATCGATTTTATTTGATAAGAAAGGAAAATTTGGTTCCATATCGTCATAAATGATATTTACCAGGGATGTGATGGGGAAATATACCATCATTCAAATGGTGAAACGTGATAACACTTTAACAAGGTATATCCTGATTTTGTGCCTGAGAGTCAAAATATTTATTTAGACCTTTATACTGATGGTTTTAATCCATATAGAACGTATGTGAAAAATTAATCGTTAAGATCGGTTATTATGACATCGTACAATTTACAACCAGATATATGTATGAATAGAAAGTTCTTTTAACATTATTGATTCCCAAACCTAATCATCCTAAATAAGTGTAGATATATTTTTTCAACCATTGATTGAAGACTTAAAATATTTACGGACAGGGGTTAAAATGCATGACATCTCGACCTGACAAAATGGTACATCACAATGTGCTCTTATGTGGGCAATAAATGATTTCTCGAATTTTGGTATGTTATCTCAATGGAAAAGACATATTTGTTTGTTTGTCCCTATTGTATTGATGAAAAAAATGTTTTTCCTGTTGAAACATGGAAGAAATACAATGTGGTTTAATTGTCATCGTTGTTTTTTCTATTGATGATACATTACATCATGACAAAATTTTTTTAAGAAGAATATAGTTGTACATAAGTATTATCCTACTACAGTTTTAGCCAATGAAAAGATTTTGTATGAACGACTTCTCGTTTTGAGCATTCATAGGAGTATCGATTGTAGAGAAAAAATTCATCCTAGAATTGGTGAAAATGAACTTACTCATTATTAATACAAGAAATATATATATATTGGGATTTACCATATTGAAAAACCTAAAACTTCGATATAATCTTGATATAATGCACATAAAAAATAACTTTTTATAATATTATCAACACGGTGTTGAACGTCATAAAAACAAAAGATAATATTAAATCATGCATAGATTTGAAAGAGTACTGGTCACAGAATGAGTTACACATAACTGATGAATGTAAAGCTCTAGTATATTCAGATTAACGAAAGAGGAAAAAATAGATTATTGAAATGGTTGGAATATGATATGATATTTCTTTATGATTATGCATATGACATAAAAAGTTTTTATTTTTATTTTTTTGGGAAAAATTTATGGATAGGACGACCGTCCAGAATTCGATGAACGAATTTTCCAATCCAAAAATTGCGACCGGCCCGTAGCCGTCCGTAAATTGCTTGACGGATTTTTTGACGACTAGTTCGTCTAAAGTTGATCGAAATTTCTGATGGATTGCAGACCATAATATAAATATGTATTTTTGGACGACACAGAATGTGTGCATGTATTAGTTTCACTGAGTACGTCTTTGTACTCACCCCTTTTTCGGTTATTATGGATGAGCAAGTTATATTGAGGAAAAAGATCAAAAAGTTTGAACAACAGTATTAGAGTTTACAGTGGACTGATGAAAGAAGCGAGTATGCTCGATAAATTTTACTATACATTTAGTATTTATTTTAATTATGATATATATGTTTTTTCGTTATATGGTCCGAACATTTTTAATTTGAAATAAAAATATTTATTTTATTTTAAGAATATTTTTTAGTGATGACACGTGTAATTCTTTTAATAATAGTGGACACTTCTAGTACAAAGATTGTTCTGAAATGGAATCTTATAAAATCCGTCCGAAAACTTATTTAAAGATGGATTTGGCAATACATAAATAGTTTTTTTTCTTGTAGTAATTATTTGATTTTTATATTATTTAGTATGCATATTTTTATGTAATTTGAGTTATGCCTAAATTTTCGAAAATAATTTATTCAAACATTACGATACAATATACATTTTTGTATTAATTTATAAGTTAAACTATTATTTTATATCGTATTTTATTTTTTTAAAATAATATTAACTATTACATAATGAAGAAAAAACACAGATTAAATTGGGAGAATATCAAGATTAAATTATAGATATAGTGGGAGTGCTTTACCTTCCATTACATGTCGACAAACCATTTTTGTAATACCTATAATTAAAATATTAAAAGGCTATAACCCTATATCCCGAGTTTAAAAGTATATTAAAGGGCCCATAAGTCGAATGTTATAATATGTAGATACAATGCGTCTAAATTCACACGAGACACTCATAATAATCCATTAAATTTTTATATTTCATATAAAATATTTAAAAAATAAATATACTAAAACAAAAAGTAAGCAGTAGGATAAATAATCAATTAATAAATAAGAAAAAATGAATAAATCCGCGATTAATAAATTAATTACAACCGTTTTCATATCCTTAAATAATATTTTTTAAACTGTGAAAACGTGGTAAACATTAGGGGATAATTTTAATTAGGGTTTAAATATATAATATTTAACTATTAGGACTATAAATAATAATATAATATGAGTTATTAGACCAAAAGAGTATAATTTATTTCATTAAATATTCGGATGTTTTTTTTACATCAGTTAAAATTTAGATTAGAAAAAGATTTAATGGGTTATACAAAAAAATTAATTCTAAATTTTTTTTAAAACTATTGAAAAACAAGATACCCAAAGTAAATTTTATAACAAAAGTTTCCACATACGTAGAGGCGTATATATACGCATGCAGACATTATTACTTTGCATGTGATACACGCGTCTCTCTCTCTATATAAATATATAACCAAACGTTTCAATAATCCAAAGAGGCACAATAATTTTATGTTATTTCCTGTGAAATTATTCATTTTCTTGTTCTTGGTATCTCTTTCTCCTCGTCCTTCGTTCCCCTCGAATTCTTGGAATTCGAACTTAATCTAAAGTTGAACAGGTAAATCGATCCACACCATATTAACTTAATTAAAACACAATATATGTATATGTAGGATGTCGTTTGGAGGAGAAGCAAAACGCAACCGCCACTTGCGATTGCGATGTGATCTTAAAAATCTGATGATTACAGCTAAAGAGAAAGGAAATGAGAAACGGAGAAATGGAGGAGAGGCTGCTTGAAGAAGAAGAAAGAGGAAAGGAGGAGAAGAAGAAGAAGAAGCTGTGGAGAGAGGTGAAGAAGATGTGGAGAATAGCATTGCCGTCGACCATGTTTAGAGTGACGTCATTCGGAAGCATAGTGGTGGCTCAGTCTTTCATTGGTCACACCAGCGACCTCGGCCTCGCCGCTTACGCCCTCCTCCAAAGTACCTTCATCCGTTTCCTTTACGGTTTACTTGTAAGTCCTCTCTCTCTCTCTCTCTCTCTCTTTATCCCAAACCTACTTTTAAGTTTTTGAGTTGTTAAATATTATATAATATATAGTAAATATTAATTATGTTGGCTCGATCCAATCCAACTAGTTTTGAGTTTTAAAAAAATGGTTTGGCTCAACGTATTTTCTAAATGAATTAGAAAATTTAATTCGATCCAATCTATCATGAACTCGTTAAAACCCGATGTGATCTGTGAGTTAATATATTTTATTAATTTTTTTAAAAATAAAATATATAAAATATAAAAATATCAAATTTAAAATATAATTATTAAATATTAAAAATATTATATAGAGTTATAAAATATTAAAGTATAAGTCGAAAACATAACAAAATAACATATTAAATTTTGTCGTTTATAACTCGGCACCTAACACTTTTAGCATATCTTTTTTTAGTAACAATTAATGAAAATCACATGGTATATAAACATAAGAAACAATATTAATACACATTTTAAAATAAAATTAAAAAATTAAAAAAAATTCTCAATTTTCCAAGTTGTAGGTCCACCACTTGACCCATTTAAACCTTGACCAGTTTTGGATTTAATTCGATAGTCTATATTTAAACGAGATTAAAAATACCTATTATTAACGAGGGGTTTTAATATAGAAAAAATAGATTTTTATACCGTATTTTTCTAAATAGAGATTAAACCATGTGTATCCTTTTAGAGGATAAGGATCATGTTTAGACTATCGTATCTGGTTTAGATCGAGATATAGACATCGATTAATGTTGATGTTAAATATTTTGCTATTAAATATAAAATTTATATTTTCTGAATTGTAATTTTTCATAAATTAATTTATATCACGACGAAACAGAGGAATATAACATTTCTAACATGGTATAAAATGATCAACCATTTTTCAAACTATCTACGTGAATTTTCGTAATTCTAACCATACAAAATTTAATAAATAATTATGTGGATTAACGTCGAGATAGGGTCACGTCGGAGGTAAATTTATTATTTGGATCATTTCCAATTTCCAAAATTACTAAAATTTAAAAAAAAAAAGAAAGCAATTAGCAGAAATAATAATATGTCACGTGGGTTGAAACATCAAACGTTTCAATGTCTCTGACAATTGCATCGTTCGTCTTCATTTTACTCTTTTAGTAAATGTTAAAATCTTTCAAAGCGACTCTCATTTATCGTATAATTTGTAAAAAAAAAATAGATTATTATCAAATAAAGTAAAAATTTAAATGTTTTCCTTTTTCTTTTTTAAATCAAATATAACATTTAATATCTAAATATATATTTTATGTAATTGAAATATCAATTGATATTTCAAATGATTTTAGATTTGATTTAATCTAAGATTTGATGTTAGACAAAAGATAATATAATATTCATTTTTAAGTCTAAATTTGGTTTTGAAATATATATACATATGTTGACGGTTGGACATTTTAAATTACTCTCTAAAGAATTTGATTCATATACAATATAAGTTATTTGATTTATCTGGGTTTGGCCTATTTGATTTGAATTCTGAAGAATAACAAAATAAATATTAATTAAAATTAAAAATTTATATATTATATATTTTATTTGTTGTTTTATGGATTTTAAAATTTATTTTTATTTTAATAAATCTACAAAATCCGAACTCATATGAAAAACTCGATTATTTGAATTCAAATTGAATTCAAATTTATTTCGATTTTAATAGCCAAATTACTCGAATTCAAACCGCACAAAAAACGTTTGGATTCGATTCTAATATTTTTTTTTTCAAAATCCAAACATTCCGAAACAAACCAAAATTAATAAACTCGAACCACAACCCAAATTTTCAACCCTACACAGTGATCCGACATCGAATTATTAATGCCAAACAATCCAAAATTAATTTCAAATGAATATGGATTTAATTTAATCTGAAAACAAATTAAGAAATTCTTAGTTGTTTCGTATATATAATAGTATTCATGTTAAAATCGATATTGTATAATACAAAATAACAATATCTCTCGTTTTAAAACGACTCATTACAAAAAATTTTAACCAAATATCGAAATTATGAGTTACAGTCTAATGTAAAAATAAATTAATTTAGATCTTACACAATTATATTCATATGAAAAGGACATACATTTGGATGTGGTCGTAAGATACAACTTATTTATTTTTATGCTTTTAGTTAGAATAAAGAGAATTAATATTTTACTCGAATATTCAATTACACTTTATTAAAGTCATGAAATGTTAGGTCCGAAACAACGAAGTTTATTTACTATTAATCTTGTTGTTTTTATTCAGGGCCGGCTCAATTAAAAAAACGTTAGAAAAGAGATGTTGTGCCATAAAATTAAAATAGATCTTTTTGTATTTTTTAACATACAATTATTCTAAATATTAAATTTTTAAAATAATAGACCTTAAACTTATTGAAGTTCTATTCGAATGCTCTTGTCGAATGCTATGAAATATATAGTTTATGAAATATATATATAATTATTCATATTCTAACCAAGTTGAGAAAATATAAAATAATATACATCCATTTTGTTTGATAACAAATGTTTAATTCTA
This sequence comes from Gynandropsis gynandra, assembly GCA_036759665.1. Classification (NCBI taxonomy): domain Eukaryota; kingdom Viridiplantae; phylum Streptophyta; class Magnoliopsida; order Brassicales; family Cleomaceae; genus Gynandropsis; species Gynandropsis gynandra. The sequence goes on along the minus strand of CM071873.1, from coordinate 2,645,619 downwards.
AACCTTTTTATATTAAGGGTAAAGTTTTTGGACTTTAAGATCTAATACATTTATGTTTAACTTTTTTTTATCACATCTTAAAATAAAATATAGAGTATTTAATTTATATAATATTCATTTTGAAACTTAAGTATATAATTAATGAATTATACTATATTTTGTAAGAAACCAATTGAGTAAGTCTCATCATGCTACTCACAAACCATGTATCACGAGTAGATTTGCATTTGAAGAAACTAACTTCATTTATGATCTATCCATCTCAATCAACATAACAACGTTATATATTAAACACTACGTGTGAATAATATATACATACAATCAATATATTTTAAGGAAATGTACATAATTGTAATTTTTACATGTAAACTAGGTTTAACACTTGTCTTGTATGTATACGTAACGCATTAGTTAATGAAAGAATATGTTTTCATCCCTTATTAAACCTAGTTTACATGTAAAATTATAATTATGTGCATTCCAACATATATATATATATATAAGGATTAAGATTATATCTCGAATTTTGAATAAATCAACAACATAACAACTTTTCTTTAAAAATTAGGAAGTCAAATAATAACCTTCAAAATATTAGTTCACCCTAAAAATAAAGCAACAAATGTCAAGATAGATCTGCTGGAATGCTTATTAAAAGGAGAGGAACACAGTAGCATGAGACACAACTCGAGAGAGTGCATTCATACGCAGACGGGCCGCTCGTTCGTATGTTTTTTAAAAAAAATTCTCCGACTTTTTTCGTCGATTTGCGAACGGCTTGGTGGTCTGCAATTACGGACGATTTGCGGACTGAAATTTCTATCCTTATTTGCGGACGAATTAGGGACGGATATCATTTTGCGACGTTCGTTTGCGGACGCCTCTTGGTTGTCCCTAATTCGTCCCTAAACATGTTTAGGGACAGATTTTGCAGTCCATAAATCTTAATTTTCTTGTAGTGAAGAAAATAAAATGCATTCATACTCATAAAGAAAATGAGTTGAACCTACACATGTGTTCATAATTCCAAAACATTAAGTGTATGGGTTGGTGAATGAGAAGAGTCATACACGTGTGGTGTAGTAAACTAAGGGGGAGTGAACTGTGATGTTTACGGTTGAGTATAGTCTGAAAATAACTCAGGGTAATGAAGTGTATTTCGGGCATGTTCAAGTGTACTTGTATTTGAACATATTGCAACATAAATAAAACACTTTACTTTATGATTTAATCTCGGTGTTCAATTGAGTTCCAAATAAATTTATATATATATATATATATATATATGATTCACGGGTTTTATATATCTTGGTATAGGGAGGCATGTCAAGCGCAACGGAGACGCTATGCGGGCAAGCATACGGAGCGGAGCAATACGAGATGATGGGAATATACCTTCAACGTTCATGGATCGTGGACGCAGCCGTGACCACACTCTTCATCCCTTTCATAATCCTTTCCGCCCCAATCCTCCGACTCCTCGGACAAAACATAGAAATCACTCACACCATCGACAACATCTACCCTTGGCTCATACCTTATGTATATAGCCTCATCTTTTCAATGACAATGCAAATGTATCTCCAAGCCCAAATGAAGAATGCTATCATAGGCATTCTCTCTACGCTCTCTCTCGTTTTAGATATCGCTCTCACGTGGTGGTTCGTGAATAAGATAGGGATGGGCATTACGGGAGCATTCATCGGCTTGAACATAAGTTCATGGGCCATGGTGATCGGTGAGTTCGTGTATGTGTTTGGTGGTTGGTGTCCATTCACATGGACCGGTTTTAGCATGGCTTCTTTGGTCGACCTAATGCCTATGCTCAAGCTCTCTATATCGTCCGGTTTTATGATTTGGTATATAATATATTGTTGTTTATATTGTGAAATTGGTGATTCCTTTAATTAGATTCTTTTTTTGTTAATCTTATCTCTCTCTGATTTTGCATGAAACAGCTTGGAATATTGGTACTTCAGTATTCTAGTGTTGATCTCAGGGTTCACCAAAGATGCAAAAATTTCCATTTCTGCTTTCTCCATATGGTAATTACCTTAATTTTAATATTCTTTTTCGTAGATTTTACGTTAGTCATATCTTCTCCTAGACAAGGATTTGTATAATTTGTATCTACTAATCACCAATTAAATTAATTCATATATTATATTAATCTTCAACATTATATTATTCATATTTGTTGGTGTTCTTGTTGCAGCCAGTATATCTATACATGGGTGTTCAATATATGTCTTGGCTTCATGGGTGCAGCATGGTCCGTACGCAAATTTCTCCATTTATTATTAATTAAACAGATTAATTTCAGATTTTATAAATCATTCTTAAGGTTTTGATATGCCATGCTTCTCGTAAATCTAGTGTTCGGGTGGCGAACGAGTTGGGAAAAGGAGACGCAAACGCAGTTAGATTCGCTATAAAAGTGATTCTTGCGGTCTCAACGCTGGTTGGGGTTATATGTGCGATACTATGTCTAGCGTTCTGCGGCCAAATATCTTATTTATTCTCCGACAGCAACGAGGTTTCAAACGCTGTTTCAGATCTCTCCCTCATTCTCTCTATCTCCATCGTGTTAAACAGCGTCCAACCCATCCTCTCAGGTGATAATCAAATACATTTTGCAACAACAAAAATATCGTATAATCACGTGGTTTATATTAATATATTACAATATATGAAATTTAAACATTACAAACGGAATTTCCGAGACGAATTTCAGACGATATAGAGACAGAAAGATAAATCCGTCCGCTAAATTTTCAGACGGAAAAATAATCCAGAAATCATTCCAAACTATATAGAAAAGAGAAGATAAATTCGTCTGTAAATTTCCGAACAGAAAAATAATTTAAAAGTCGTTCGTATTTACGGATGGATTTGAGACGGATTCGGTAGACGTTGCAATAATCCAATAATCTAATTGGATTATTTGAATAAAAAGTTACAAATTCCTTGATATATATATATATATATAATCAAAATACTCTTTAAAGAAATGTTATGGAATTTGATAATGTTTTTGGAAGTGCATTATAAATGTATGTTTTTAATACAGAGATATAAGAGTTAATTTATTTATAAATAGAGAATATAGCATAAAAAATATCAAACTATTTTATTTTAGTCTATAAAATATGAATTATTATCTTTAATCTAAAAAATCCAAACTTTTTTTGTCTTAAAAACACTAATTTTAGAAATATAGTGTAGAAAATACCAAACTTTTTAACTTTTGACTATAAAACACAAATTATTACTTTGAACCTAAAAATTTTGAATTTTTATATTTTATCTAAAAAAACACAAATTTATCAAATTAATTATATCCATACACAAACAAAAACACTAAATCATATTTTAACTCTTTAAAATTTTAAGTGTTGTCTAAAAAAACATAAATTTATCAAATTAATCATATACTAAAATTAGTATTTTTAAAACAAAAAATATAAATTTAAGTTTTTTAGATTAAAAATAATAATTCATATTTTATAAATTAAAATAAAATAGTTGGATAATTTTTTATGTAATATTTCCTGTAAATATAAAATAAAGGAGTGAAAACAATATGAGAAGAGAAATAAATGGTGAATTATAGGAGTGGCAGTGGGAGCAGGAATAGGATTGCTACCACAAGAAAGGGCATGCCAATTCGGGAAAGCCCTCAATCAACCAAGCCAACATTGTTGATTGAGGGCTTCATTCTTACTTATGTTTTCCATCTTGGTGTTAAGGTAATTTTATTTTAAATTTGTTTATTTCTAATTATTTTATTATTTCTACTCATAATTACGATTTTTAATAATTGATTTTTGTATTTATTTAGGGCCTTTGGGCTGGAATGCTCGGAGGAGTTGCGGTGCAAACGCTTATTTTGTGTTACGTCATTTACAAAACTGATTGGGAACTCGAGGTGATTTTTTTTCTTTCCTTTTATCCTCCACTTTTTTAGACAATTTTAGATAATAACTTTAAATAAAATTTGTAAATTTTAGATTAACTATGTTTTGTTTATCTGATTTAGATTTAGATTCCGATTGATGTGAATAATTTTTCCAAAACGAATATTTGAGTAAACACGAGTGACACTTTTGTATCATTTACTTAATCAGCAATCTAATTCATCTAGAATCTCACCTTAAATTTCGTTTTTTAATAAGGAATTCAGATATATATTTTTATATATTTTTTATTTTTATTTTTTCAGGTTAAAAAGACAAGCGAACGTCTCAAAATGTGGGTTGTTAAGCCATCGAGTGAAGAATCAATCCCAAACTTGGAACGAAAATAAAATGTGATCAATAATATTTCAATCACATTTTTTTATCTTTTCTTAAAAAAAAAAGAATTCTAAAGTTTCATGCATTTTCGTTTTGAAAAAAGAACTATAAAATGTTGAGATTGCATTATTAGGTTAACGCCATTCTCATATTTTAGAAAGGATGTTTTATGTTTTAAGAAAAAAAAAGGATTGTTTAAAATTATTTCCCCGAGAAAATGAAGGAGGTTTTCTAAGGAAAAAAATTGTTTGTTCTGGTTTGTTTTGGGGGATTTACAATTAATTCTTAAGTTTGAATTTCCATGTGTTGTATAATTTGTTGTGAAATGTATAATATGCAATTTCTATAGATTAAATCTTGAATCGGGTTTCATATTATTTATATACTTAAAAAATTATTTTCTTTACCATCCAATATCTCATTTTAATTGTAAGAACCAATCAACCGTATCTAGTATAATTCAATAGGAAAAACCAGAATCTATGAAACAATTCGACTAACAATGAGTAAATGAATCAGTAAACGTGGTTACCGAACGTGAATTGATCGAGACCTGCGATGAACAGTGTCCTTAGACAGAAATTTGTCCGCGCTTCTGCCTAGAGGATACAACGATCTCAAGAAATTCGTGACTTCTTGATGAATCTAATTTGTAAGTGATTATCTCAGAAAAATGGATCAATTTCCAGAACAAATTGATCTCCTATATGTAGACTTCAACCATCATCACTTTCTGGAGCCTTGAGGAGCCAAAAAACAGTTTTGATTGAACCATTGCAATGGTTGTAAAGGAGCCAATTCGTTCAAAATGGAGAGGTGTGACTGTTGGCTTCAAAACCATTGTAAACCGATTGATTTCGGAAAACCAAACCGAAAAAATTTAGATTAAATTCGGAATTATCTATTGAGCCTAAGAGCCCAAGGCCCAAGGCCCTATCTTGACCCATTAATATTAGGATCCGAAGCCCATGAAGAAGCCCATGAAGAACCCATGCCCATCAAGAAGCCCATGCCCATGGTCTTGTATTCTATATTGACATGAGACTTGAATATCCCATAATATATATGGGTTCTTTCCCCCCATTACTCCTACAATACCCCACATTTTCTATTCAAACCGAAATAATACCCCACATTTGAATAGAAAATAAGATATTAGGACCATTTCGTAACTTCTGAGAATGGTGTTTAGATATGCATTTGAAAGGTGTCTTTTGGACTTGAACCTTTCATAGTGAGTACTTATCGAATTTACTTTGTGAGATAGTGAATTCAAGTCTTGAACTACTCACGTTTCGCAGTAAATCAAAACAATAAGTATCACACATACCAAACGATACATTTCGATTCTTACGGTTGTGTTCATTCTGGTCCTGAACATATCCTTCATTCGTGAGAATTTAAGAGAACTTAGCCATATCGTTCTCAAAGATGCGACCCCAAATCAATCTCATATAGGTGTTGCTAATCAGAAATAGTCCGTCACTATTCCACTTTGAAGCTATTAGCATCATTAAGAATCCAAGATTCATCCCTTAATCATCAACGGAAACACACTTTATTTCAGCATAGGAATAGGCATGAAAGTGTGTGTTACACCTTGAGTCTTCCTCAATTAGTTTGCCTATTGAACCTAGACCATGGGATCTCCAATGCTGCTAGGTTAGGTTCCACCAAGTAATGACTCATTCCATTGGCTTTAAACCCATTCCCCTCGCCGTCCACAAGACTTGCTCTCTACCAAGGCCTTTAGTCAACGGATCCGCAATGTTTTCCTTCGATTTTACGTAGTCAATGGATATTATTCCATTTTTGAGCAAATCTCGTATAGTGTTATGGCGTCGCCTTATATGCCTTGATTTGCCATTGTAGATTTGGTTCTTAGCTCTTGAGAGAGCAGCCATACTATCACAATGTATGCAAATGGCAGCAACAGGCTTTTGCCATAACGGTATTCCTTCTAGGAAGTTTTTGAGCCATTCGGCTTCTTTAGCGGCTTTTTCTAACGCTACAAATTCCGCTTCCATAGTTGAACACGTCACAACAGTTTGTTTTGATGATTTCCAAGATACGGCTGCTCCTCCAAGTGTAAAGACATACCCACCTGTGGACTTACAATCCGTATTGTTTGAAATCCAGTTTGCATCACAATATCCTTCCAACACAGGAGGATATTTTGAGTAATGCAACCCATAAGTCATCGTATGTTTCAGATATCTCAAGACTCTTACTAACGCAACCCAATGTTCTTTTCCTGGGTTGTGAGAATATCTACTAAGTCGACTTATCGAATATGCTAAATCTGGTCTTGTACAATTCATGATGTACATTAAACTCCCAATAACCTGAGTATATTCCAATTGTGATACACTCTCACCTTGATTCTTTTTAAGGTGAATAGATGGATCATATGGAGTTACAACAGGTTTGTCATCGAAATGTCCAAACTTCTTCAGAACCTTTTCGATGTAGTGAGACTGCGTTAAGATGTAACCTTCCGGACTTCTATGAATTCGGATTCCTAGTATTACATCAGCAGGTTCCATGTCTTTCATATCAAAACAAGAGTGCAACATCTTCTGTGTTCGAATGATCACGTCTTTGTTTGTACCCATGATTAGCATATCATCGACATAGAGACATACAATGATATATGCGTCTTTGTACTCTTTTACATAGACACATTTATCACATTCATTTATCTTAAATCCATTTGATAATAACGTAATATCAAATTTCTCATGCCATTGCTTAGGAGCTTGTTTAAGTCCGTAGAGAGATTTAATCAATTTACAGACTTTCTTCTCTTGACCTTTGATCACAAACCCTTCGGGTTGGTCCATATAGATTTCTTCGTCTAATTCACCATTCAAAAATGCGGTTTTTACATCCATTTGGTGAATCTCCAAATGGTGAATCGCCGCAATTGCAATTAATGTCCGTATAGACGTAATTCTAGACACAGGCGAATAGGTATCAAAGAAATCCATTCCTTCTTTTTGACGATAACCTTTGGCTACTAACCGTGCTTTGTACTTTTCTATAGAGCCATTTGGTCTCATCTTTCTTTTGAATAACCATTTATGCCCGATGGTTTTATGACCCGGAGGTAGATCAACCAATTTCCACGTGTTATTTTGCACAATGGAGTCTATTTCACTTTGGATAGCCTCTTTCCAATAAGGTGCTTCTGACGATTCAATCGCAGCCTTATAAGTCTGAGGTTCTCCTTCGAGAACAAAGGTCACAAAGTCATGCCCAAAGTTTTTGGCTATTCTTCCACGTTTACTTTTTCTAGGTTCTACAATTTCTTGTTGAACCGATGAAGAACCAGCCCCATCATGAGACGAATCACCATGAGTTCGTTTCGCATGGTTTTTCTCCTTGAAAGGAAAGATATCCTCAAAGAATTCTGCTTCGACAGATTCCATCACCGAATTCTTGGTTATGTCTTCGACATTGGAATTATGAACCAAAAATCTATATGCAGCACTATTCTTGGCCGGGCCAATATAAATGCAATCTATAGTTTTTGGTCCGAGCTTAGTTCTCTTTGGAAGAGGAACTTGTACTTTCGCAAGACAACCCCACACTTTCATGGTTTTATAAGTAGGCAACCTTCCTTTCCATGATTCGTATGGTGATTGATTACTCGACTTATGAGGAATTCTATTCAACACATCATTTGCAGCAAGAACCGCCTCACCCCATAAACTAATTGGTGCTCCCGAACTGATTAACATTGAATTTATCATGTTCTTCAACGTTCTATTCTTTCGTTCGGCAACACCATTTTGTTGTGGAGTATATGGTGCAGTCGTTTGATGCACTATTCCATGAGAAGAACAAAATTCTGCAAAGTCATTGGATAGATATTCTCCTCCTCTATCCGACCTTAGAATTTTTATTCTTTTCTCAAGTTGATTTTCAACTTCTGCTTTGTATATCTTGAACATACTTAGAGCTTCATCTTTTTGTACGTAACAAGTATATATAACAGAATTTACTACAATCGTCAATGAATGTTATGTAATAGTTTTTTCCTCCTCTACTCGGAGTTGCTTGAAAATCGCACAAGTCCGTATGAATCAAACCAAGAATTTCATTCGTCTTTTCAACAGATCTATGCGGATGACTTGTATATTTTGATTCTATACAAACCCCACATTTTGTTTTTATGTTCAATGAACATTTAGGCAATAGACCTAAATTTACCATTCTTTGTAATGAACGGAAATTTACATGACCTAATCTATAATGCCATAGAGATGATGAGTCAATCATGTACTTAGAAGCATTAATATTATTAATAGTAGCATCGGTTACAGTAGGAACTACATTCAGTTTAAAGAGTCCCTCAGCGAGATAACCCTTTCCCACAAACACTCCACCCTTGGAGATAACAAACTTGTCCGACTCAAACAATAATTTAAAACCCTTGTTACTAAAAACAGAACCAGAAATCAAATTCTTCCTAATGGACGAAACATGAAACACATTTGATAAGACCAGTTCCTTTCCCGAAGTTAACTTCAGAACGACTTTCCCTTTGCCTTCAACCTTCGCGGTTGCTTCATTGCCCATGTACAGATTTCCACCATCCTCAACAGATTGGTACGAAGAGAATAATTCCCTTGCCGAGCACACATGCATGGTAGCCCCGGTGTCAACCCACCAATCAGTGTTGTTGGAAACCAAGTTTGCCTCAATTACAGCGACAAACTGATTTTCAACAACGTTGGCTTGGTTGATTGAGGGCTTTCCCGAGTTGGCATGCCCTTTCTTGTGGTAGCAATCCTTAGCTTTGTGCCCTCCTCTCCCACATACCCAACAGTTTAAGGTTGCCCTTATTCTTGCAGTCTTCTTGAATTTCGTCCTCTTGGGAGCAAGAGAAGCAACTTTTGCATCAGGAACCTTTCCCTTCTTTTTCTTCTTTGACTTGGATTCAACCATGTTAGCATTAGCTTCCACGGATGTCATCTCAGCCTTTTCACCGATCCGACTGTTCTCTTCAATACGGAGTTTCAGGACCAACTCCTCGAGACTCATTTCCACGGTTATGTGAGTCAGATATTTCTTAAAATCTGTCCACGAGGGAGGTAACTTGTCAATGAAGGCACTTACAATAAATGCCGGTGGCAGTGACATACCTTCCTCTTCTAGGTCGTGGATTATGACTTGAAGTTCCTCAACTTGTTTGATAACTGATTTGCCATCGATCATCTTGAAGTTCAGGAACTTTCCAGTCACAAAACGCTTGGAAGAGGCCACTTCAGTTCTGTACTGTTTATCCAATGACATCCACACCTCTCGTGCAGAATCGCACTTGGCGTAGAGGTCATACAGCGAGTCATCTAGGGCATTGAGAATGTAGTTTTTACAATTAAACTCATTATCAACCCATGCCTCTCTTTCGGCCTTCTTTTCAGCGCTAAGAGTCTCTCCTTCGGCCGGGGCCTTAGGAGGCTCCGCAGTCAGAACATAGGCAACACGAAGAGTTGACAGATAGAACATCATCTTCTTTTGCCAACGTCTGAAGTCTTTGCCTTTGAATTTTTCAGGCTTTTCGACATGGTTGTTTTTCGCACCCGTCATTGATTGGTCCATTAGAACTAAGCAAACGAAAAATTTCTGTCTAAGATTGTAAGAACCAATCAACCGTACCTAGTATAATTCAATAGGAAAAACCAGAATCTATGTATAATATGCAATTTCTATAGATTAAATCTTGAATCGGGTTTCATATTATTTATATACTTAAAAAATTATTTTCTTTACCATCCAATATCTCATTTTAATAATATGAATTTATCCAATGTCATGTGGTCTCTTAAATTATGATTTGATTTAGAGATATTTTATATCTTCGGTGTATCATTTTTTATTTATTTATCTATATTAAATCAATTTACGTATCCTTTCTAATACTTGAACAAATTTTCCATAATCATAATACAAACTAGCAAAAAAATTAGAGACAGCCTGTATAAAATGATTAAACAACTAACAAATTTTTAAATTAATACATGAATTACAATTTTCTATATGAATATACGAAGTCAAACGCAATTCAATTAAAGAACTTTAAAGCAAAATCCTTGAAAATTAGCTTACAAACTTGTAAAAAGTTAACCTTTTTTGTGAAAATGTATAACGAATTCCTTTATTGATATAGAAAAATAATAATGCATAGTTGATGTATTGATAATATTGAACATAATTAGTTTTATTATGGGGACTTTATAAACCCTTAAACCCTAAAAAATGATAAAGGGAAAATGAATATCTATGTCCTCAATAAATTGAGAGCAGGCAAATGCTTGGTTTTGGAAATTTGTTTTGGGTTTTTTCTTTGGTTGTGTCTGTATAACATTGCACTGTTCTCTCAGTCCTATGGAATTTGAATATTTTCTGAAAATAAATACTTGAAGAAGTTGTTGGTGTTTCTTTTTTCTAGAGAATGCGTTGATTTGACTATCATTTTCTTGCTATTTCTCTATTATTCAAAGTTAATTTAGTGTTAGTCTAGTTGCTTGTGCACGTTTACTTTGAAATAATGCGTTAGAATCTCACATTATTCAATCTATAAGTCTTATGGAATTGGTTTGAACCTAATATGAGATATGTACTAAATCGATGTTAGAGTCTAGTTACATCGTTGGTTTTGCACCGCGTAGAAGGCGACTCGAAAGGAGCGGCCTAGGAATGGCGATTTGGGACAACAAAGTGAGTCGACATGTACGTCAGTGGTTAAATGAATGAGTATTGTTAGAATTTCATATTGCTTATAAGTGGGAATGAACAGTTCTATAAGATCATGAACATCTTGACGTGGACATCAAGAACAAAGAAGTTGGAGCTGAATCGTGGCAAGGACAAACAAACGATGATCATTGGAGAGTTCACATGACCAATTACAAGAGCATGAGCTAAGAAGTTTTCAACTTTGATCGTCACGGAATTTATGAGCTTGTTTGAGATTGAAACGCAAGAAAATCAAATTGGATCATTTTCCAGACAAGATGAGGTCTAGTCCATTTGATTCAAGCTCAAATTGAAGTTAGAAGTCCAAGAATCAAAAGTGTTCATACCATTATGAAATTATGAATCAAACCTCTACTTAAGCTCCAAAAAACCTTTCAAACTTCTCATTCACTTCCTAAATTTTGTCCATGACCAGTTCACACTCCAAAAACCTTTCAAATTTTTTATTTACTTCTTTAAGTTTATCCTTGACTAATCCACAAACTTTATATTTTGTTGCATTTGTAGCTTATTTTCGTCGCTATATAAGCTGAACTCATCAATAACACATGAAGTTTTCATCTATTTTGAGAGGTTTCTATTGAGTTATTTTAGAACTAAACTTAGAATTTATAAGATTTCATTTTTTTGGTGTTTAATTTTCGACTTATCAAACGAATTTGCCATCCTTTGTTTTTGGCATCTCCGATCATTTTTTTTGTTTCTAAACCAGGTATTTCAGAAGTTTAAGACCGTCACCACATTGGTATATGAGCTTAAGTTTCTATTTTTGTGTCGTTTAGGGGTAAGGAAACTTTTCCATCATCAATTAGGAAAAATTTCGATTCAGGCTTACATCACATATTCACTCTACAAGCTAGTATTTGGGATGAGATCCATGAATCTTATAGGATTGGTTTGAACCTAATATGATGAGTTTTAGGGTAGATGAATTTTAGAATAAAAATAGAAATGACCATTCTATTGAGAAGCATCTATCATCTCTTAATCTGTAAACACATTTTTCTACACTAAAAAGAATTGACTATTTCATATCAAGAGGGATCAATCTCTTGAATCACCAAATATATGTTTTTGCACATATCGACGTTTTTCAAATTTTTGAGACCATTTTCAGGAAAAAAAATATGATAAAAAACTAAGGTAAATTGTCTATCCCCTCAAAACCTATCTCTAGTCCAATTCACCCTTCGAGAATCTACTTTTAGTCCAATTTACCCTTCGACTTTGATCCTCATCTGACCCCTTTGATTTTTAGCTCTAATCATATTCTTCGTCAATTATAAAAAAATCTACTTGAAAGCTTTTTTTCTTAATTAACCATTATAATTTTCGTTAAATTCACTATTCCGATTTAAAACCCTAAAAAATTCATCTGATTTTGACCCGAAATTGACCCAATTTTTAGCTAATTTTTTTATTCGATTATGATTTAGTTTTAACTCGATTTTGACCTCATTACATTTTGAAGACAATTAAATTTAAATTTATTACAAACATAAATAATTTGTATTAATTTTTAGGAAAATTGCGTCAAAATCAAATTAATCGGATCAATTTAATTAATTTCGAGTCAATTTTGGATTCATTTTAGTTAATTGCGTCAACCTTGGATCATAATTGAGATCGATTTAATTGGCCCGATGTAGACGCAATTAACTAAATTGAACTCACTTTTTAGTCAAAATCAATTAAATTGATTCAATTATTTTGTGTAATTAACAAAATAGAACCCAATTTTTTACTCAAAATCAATTAAACTGATTCGATTAACTTGATTTTGATCCAATTATCCGATAAATTAATATAAATTATTTATGTTTGTAAGAAATTTAAATCTAATTCTCTACAAATTAATATTTTAAAATGTAATCAAGTTAAAGCTGAGTCAAAATTGGGTTAACACCGAGTCAAAATCAGATAAAAATGCATCAAAATTGGATCAAAATCGAGTTAATCATATTGATTTAATTGATCCAATTTTGATGTAGTTAACTAAAACCCTGATTGGTGGAGTCGTAGTCGCCCGCAAACGGGGGGAGTGCATTTTCTGGCGATTGCAGACGACACTAAAACCGATTGGTGGAGTCGCAATCGCCCGTAAATGCGGCGAAAAGTAGAATTTAGAAATCCAGAATTACGTTGCGTTATGTTTATGTTTCGTTGTGTTTTCAATAAAAATACGAAAATACCCTTCTCTTTTTTTAGATATTATGTTTTATGCTTTATATTTATTTCAAATTTTGTTTCAAAGATTAATTATAGTTTATATTTATCGTAAATATATATAAATATGTGTGTGTATATATATATGGGTGTATAAAAATATTTGATTATGTATTAATAAAACAAGTTTCTATTTCTATTATAATTTATATTACTCGTAAATATATATATATACATATATGTATATGTATTGTATATTTAAATATTTTAATAACTTTTATATTTATTTCTAACTTTTTAACATTATAATTAAAAAGTATACACTAAACAACAAAATTTAAATAAATTATTCTATTAATAATTGTTTATTTTGGTAATTTTGCTCAAAACGCAATCACAACAGTTTTCTGCCATTCGCTTCTAGTCGCAATCGCCCGCAAACACAGTGTTTCCACCATTCAGACAAAATGAAACAAAACGTTGTCAATCGATGACAGAAACACCGCCAAACACAAACACAAGCTGAGCATAATATTCGAAGTATTTGTATCCGATTTGTATTCGAACTGAAAATTCAAATATGCGCTGATACAAATACAAAGAAAAATATTAGAAATTAAATATTCGACAAATAAAAATATAAATACAAATAGTAGACTTAATTATCCGAACTATTCGTATCCGTAAGTATTAAATAAAAAATTTAGTTAATATATAGATACATATATAACAAAATTGATTTTAATAATAAAATTGGAAATAAAAACATTATTAATCTTATTTAAACATTTACTATATAAATATATATAGCCAATTATTATGATGGGAGGATAAAATATCAAATACTTTAAAATAACTAATATTGTTGAATATTTAATTTATACTCAAGATTGGTTCTAATCCAAATGGGTTGGATAATGTTATAGAGATATTACAATATATGAAAAAATATAGAGTATTTAATTTTTATTATTGTTTTAAGTGAATTGACGATGTTCGTAGAATCATCCACGAACTAAATTTAAATGACCGGTGTTGAGATGAATTTGAGATTTGGTGTTTTGGTTTATTTATATTATGTATATTTGCATCTTTGAGCGATTTGAAATTTTAGTTTTAGATTATATTTGATGATTACTGATTTTTTATTAAAATGTTTATATATATATATATTATACGTTAAACAAATTTAGATTCAGATACGAATATCCGTATATCCGACGGATGTCCGTATATTCGATAAATATTCATATTTACAAATATCCGAATTTAGAAATACAAATACAAATACTAAATTTGGATATTTGACGAATATAAATACAAATACGAATAGTCTGATATTCCTAAATATCCATTATTTGCCCAGCCCTAGTTTCCACCAATCATAATTTAAAACCCAAATTTTGACAAATCAATTACATAACTTCGATTAACTCGATTTTGATTCAATTTTGACTCGAAATCAATTAAATGATTTGATTAATTTGATTTCGACGCAATTATCCAAAACATAACATGTATAGTATACCTTTCACTACAAAAAAAACTGGCGATTTCCAACGGACGTATCCGTTGGAAATCGCCCAAAATCCGTTGCAAACAGCCGTTTCCAACGGACACCAACGGATTTCCATCCGTTGCAAAAAGTTCGTTGCAAATGAGGATCCGTTGCAATTCGTGACGGCATTCCAACGGATATTATCCGTTACAAAATGGCAACGGAGTGGCAACAGAAAACGCCGTTGGAATAGAAGTAACAGACGACCGTTGGAAAATGTTGTGACGGATCACCGTTGCAAACTTTCAACGGACGGCCATTGGAGTGCAACGGCTGTCCGCTGCAAAAT
>CM071873.1:2605530-2620122 GCA_036759665.1 Gynandropsis gynandra | reverse complement strand
TTTTACGTCATTTACATTAATTACAAATCATTTAGATTTCTTCTTCAGTAGATTCTTCGATGGGCGAGTCGTCTTTCGCTTGTTCATTGAATTCATCGCCGTTTTCATCTTCGGCATCTTCCGGTTCAACGTCTTCATAATCGCGTATGAGTTCTCCGTCTATGTCATTCCTCGCAAGAATCTCCTCGCGATCTGTATCAATTAAACGAATCGACTGCGGATGATCGGGTTGCAACGGATCTTCTTTGTCATCAGAGCTTATGATCCCTCGTGGCTTGATCTTTACTACGGACCACCACTCCTCTCTTCGACGTTTCAATGTTGTTGGATATTGCACGTAACATACTTGATCTGCTTGATCTATTATCTCGGGAAATATTACATTGAAATCTTTCCAAGCCTGACCATCCGATGGATGTTGCATTACACCGTCGGTCGTGGAGTGTTCGGCATGCCATCTCATTGCTGCAGCGGTTTTTTTATTCATATAACCTTCTCAATCTGTTTTCTACAGGCATATAAAACATTTTCTTGTATGGTACGTATTTCCGTGAAGATGGTTTTTTAGGCCGAAATCTGCTTGCACCGCAAAACTTGCATTCCAACAAGTCTTTATCATTTCCCCAAAACAACATGCAACTGTTTCTAGAAACATCAATTTTCTCATGTGGCATTCCCAAGTCTTTTAACACATTCTTTGTTTCGTAGTATGTCTCGGGAGCTTGGTTATTTTCCGATAAATATTCCCGCATTGTTTTACAAAATAAATCAATGCAATTTTCGGCCACATTGTAGTATGTTTTAATACTCATCAATCTTGAAGATAAAGATAAACGAGACCGACCTTCACGACAACCTTCATATATAGGTTGTTTCGCCGAATCCAATAGGTTGAAGAATCGACGTGCATCGATGTTCGGCATCTCTTCATGCGTTTGTTCATTAACAACTCCAGGAAAAGCATCTGACACCATTTCCACATATGGATTGGTCGTTGATGCTTCATAAATGACTTCTTCATTTCGTTGTACTTGTGCATCTTGCACACTATCTCTAACACCGCAATCTTCGCCGTGAAAAAACCAAATTTCATAATTTTCAACGAAACCCACCTTATACAGATGTTTGCAAACAATTTCTTGACTTCGAAACTTCATATTTTTGCATCTTCATCATGGACATAACATTGTTCCCCCGTTCTTGACACAAAGGCTGCATCGATGCAAAACTCATGAATTGCTCTAATCCGTGTAAGAATTCTTGCGTAATCTCTTCGGTTACAGGATCTTTTCTTCTATACATCCACTCCCTTGATCTATATATAATTCGATTCGAAGATGAAGACATTTTTTCGAAAATGTTTTTGTTATTGATGGTTTGACGCACTTTTCGAAAATGTTTTTGTTGATGATGGTTTGACGCACTTGTTGGTAAGATCTAAATAACTAACGTTCCAACGGATGTCCGTTGGAAATTGCAACGGATAGCCGTTGCAGGTTCACGGGTACTTATTTCGACCCGTGAACCTCGAAATTCAAAATATCAACGGTCATCCGTTGCTATTTCTAACGGCCGTCCGTTAACAATTTCAACGGATGCCCGTTAGAACGCTTTTCCCCGGTTTCTTACGATCTATAACGATCAATATCCTTTCTCGTTGTAAATGCTTACAAATTCGTTATAATTCGTTATTTTTTGGATATTCAAATAGTTTAAGGTTTGATAATTATGATATTAATGATATAAGTGGAACTGATTTCATATCGAACTCAATGAATACGCAAAAACCGAAATATAGAGTCTAAAATTTCATTCATATCTCTTTTTACATAATTAACATAGGATAACAATAAAATTTACATAAAAAAAATAACTTTAACATAGAATTCTATCCGACAGCTACCTCCGTCACCAAAACCAGTATCTTTACTTCCATAATCGAATCCAAAACAACCTTAATAAACTTCCACCACCGGTAAGAAAGTTTATCAAAGTTGTTTTAGATTCAACCATGGAAGCAAAAGATACTTGATATTGATATTGTTTTAGATTCAACCATATATATAGTTAAATTTTCAACGGACATCCGTTGGCATATGTAACGGATGCCCGTTGCAAGGTCTCACGAATTTATTTCGACGGTTGAACCTCGAAATTAACTATATCAACGGCCATCCGTTACAAATTGTAACGGATGCCCGTTACAAGATCTCACGAATTTATTTCGACGGTTGGACCTCGAAATTAACAATATCAACGGCCATCCGTTACATATGGTAACGGATTTCCGTTACAATTTGTAACGGATGACCGTCAGAATATTTCCCCCGGTTTCTAACGGTCTTGCAACGGATATGTCCAACGGATATTATCCGTAACAATCCGTCGCAAATTGTCAACGGTTTTTTAACGGATTTGGTAACGGCAATATTCCGTTAAAATCCATTACAAAAATCCAACGGATTGCAACGGATTCTCTCCCGTTGAAAGCATTAACATATCCGTTGCAATCCGTTGCTTTTTGTTTCCAACGGACGGATCCGTTGCCCCGTCCGTTGGAAATAGCGTGTTTTTTTGTAGTGTTTGTAGTAAATTCACATCTTTTATCTAAAACTGAGTCAAAATTTAGTCAAAATCAAGTCAAATTTTGGTAAAAATCGGGTCGATTCGGGTCAAAATTGGATGAGTTTTTAGGGTTTCGATCCAAAATATTGAATTGAGAAAAAAATTTAAGGGTTAATTAGCAAATAAGGTTTTAGAGCATTGTTTTATAATTGAAGAAAATATGATTAGGGTTTAAAGTCAGGGAGATTCGAATGAGAATCAAAGTCAAAAGGAGAATCTGATTAATTGTAGATTTTCGAGAAAAATAGACGGTTTTACCAAAAACTAAATATTATCACTTTTAAGTCCAAGACGTAGAAAGATGTTAAATCAAAATCTAGTTTAGGTTTGATTTTGATTTTTGTTTAAATATTGTACCAAATATTTTGTGGGGCTTATGATTATAATCCTAAGCTCTTTTTGTTGAATACGAAAAAAAATGAGGAAGATAAAAAAAACAATGTATCGATTTTGAAGAATGGTTGGATTTTGATATAGAAATCAACATTTATACAGACTCAGATTCAAATTTGGATTTTAAATACGCATATATAAATACTTAAAAATTAGGGAAAACAGTTTATTTCCCCTGAAGTTTCCCACTTTAATCCTATTTCCCATAAACTTTACTGCTTATCCTATTCCTCCTGAACTATTGTCATTCAGCCTATTCCCCTTGAACTTTAAACATTCAGCCTATTTCCCCTCTGTTAGGCTAGAATTCTATAGTTCGGGGAATATACTGGAAAATATATAGTTTGGGGAGAAATAGACTGATTTAAAAATATTTAACAGAATAGTTACCGGGGGAATAAACTGAATGTTTAAAGTTCAGGGGAATAGGCTGAATGATAATAATTAAGGATGAAATAGGATGAGAAGGAAAGTTCACAGAATAGAATTAAAGTGGAAAACTTTAGAGAATAGATTATTTTCCCTAAAAATTATTAATTACAAAATTATCACTTAATCTAAATATTTAAATAAACCTAAAAATAATAAAATTACAAAAGTATCCTTAAAACTTAAAACCTTGCGATGAAAAACCTAAAATCCCTAATTTCTAAAATGATTATATTACAAAATGATTTCGTAATTTAAATATTAAAATAAATATTGGAAAAGGAATACAACAAATCCAATTATCAAATAGTCAAACAAACTCTTAAGCTAGGATTCACCGGAGAAAATCATCGCATCCTTATGGAGAACTCGTAAATGTCTCCGATCACCGGAAAAATTTGAGCTTTCTTCTGTGACTCTACTCATTCAAAGAACTCGACCCTGTAAGACTCTGTTTCGGTTTCCTTTATCTTTCATTGAGTTACTTTCTTTGCAGCGTTGAAATTTAATCGGTTTTCAATCTTGGCTATCAATTAGTCAAATTGTTGTGAAGGGTTCTTATCTTACCTTGATTAAGATCGAGTTAAAAGTCCCTCAAGTAGCATTACATCTCTATGAATTTGATTGATTTCCCTCGTTGAATTCTTCGTTTGGGTCAGATTGGCGTTAGCATACAAGCTGCTCGACGTAATGTCTACATAAATTCTCGTTTCCAAATGCGTAATACATGAATGATTGCAGCTGCACCATTAACTAAGCAGAACAAAATAAGTTTTGATTCGTTAAAAAATTCAAAGGATTGAGCTTTTATTGTTGTTTGCAGGTGTACTCTTCCATGGCACCGAGGTGGAAATGGAAAGGTGCAGAGGCAAAAGCTCTGGCAGAACCGATTTCGAAGACTATATCACAGATTCAATCCTCTCTAATTCAATCAGAGGCTTCTGTGTCCCTCTCGAGTTGCAACGTCCTTCTTGCCGTTGAGAATGAAGAAGCAGAGCTGCTGGATCGCGGTTGCTTTGGTAGACCCATTGTTTCAGCTGAGAAAGATAAGAGATGGTTTCAGTTAAGTCTTGAAGAAGCTTTCTTTTTGCTCTACAACTTAAAATGCATCAAAATCTCAGTTCAAGGTCGATTCTTGGAGGACGAAGCAGAAGTATGGCGACTAATGAAATCCAAAAAACCAAACTTTCCGATCTATTACAAGGCCTATTCTCACTTAAGGTCAAAGAATTGGATTGTGAGATCCGGGTTGCAGTATGGTGTTGATTTTGTGGCTTATAGGCACCACCCATCTTTGGTTCATTCTGAATACGCCGTTTTGGTTCAATCTGGTGGAAATGAACGGTTAAGGGTCTGGTCGGATATACATTGTGCTGTTCGGTTATGTGGAAGTGTGGCAAAAACGTTGTTGGTTATATATGTCAATGGAAATGGTGGTAGCGGTGAGGATATGTCGTCGTTTTTGGAGAATTGTACTGTCGAAGAACGGACGATCACTAGGTGGAGTCCAGAACAGAACCGTGAAACAGAACAATAACATAACCATGATTGTTCATCTTGTTCCAACAATTATATCATTGTCTGATTTTTCTTCATACATCAAATAAAAATATTATGATAATCTGTTATTTGATATCTACATCGGCATACTTCTATTCTTTAAAAACAAGATTGTATAAAATCTTTGGTGTACAGAGAACAAACAAAATACATTTCTTGTGATTTTATAAAAAAAAAACTCCAAAATTTACAATGTCCATGCCATCCAAGAAAATAAAAATTACAAAAAAAAGGAGAAAAATTTAAGTAACATCTTGACAGAAGAAAAAAAACAAAAGGAGATTCAAATCAATCAATCAACCAATCAATAAATAACAAAAGCTCAATGAGAGAATAACACACAAACAACAACAGAAAGAAGACTCGGGACAAAGATGACAGTAATGACTTCTGCTGGAAGTGATAATATAAAAACACATTCTCAAAAAAATTCTTGAAATGCTTTTTTCATCACCGTGGAATGAAGATTATGATATTCAAGTTGAAGGGTATCACCTCGATTTTAATCAGAATCGCTCGAGCTCGAGCTTGAAGAATCAGATTTCGATTTCTTCTTCTTCTTCTTTCTTTTGTCGAATGATACGCTTTCACCTGAATTCTCTTGTGTTCCTTTAGATTCAGAACTCTTTGTAGTGACCTCAACGTCCTTCGCAGATTCGGTTTTCGCTTCCTCGCTGATAAGGGAACTCCTTTCTTCAGCGATGGATGTTGTTGGAGGGATTTCTCTTTCAGATGAGACTACTTCTGTGGTGATCCTCTCCTCCAGTAATCTATTAGCTTCAACAGTGGAAACTTCCGATGGCTTCATCACTTCAAGTGTTGTTGCTTCGTTTTCTTCTTCACGTGCATTGCTCAGAGGAACGTGTGCGTTATCGACATCTCTTTCTTTGGCTGGAGATTCTGGTGACTTGGTTTTAACCTCGCTCTTTACTTGTTCCGCTCCATCTTCTGATTCTGGTAACTTAGGTTCCTCATCCGTGCTTTTCTCCAAGGCCCGTTTCATCGCTTTATCAAGATCTTCCGTCGACTTAGCTTCCACAACTTCTAGCTCTGATTCTGACGTCGTCTCTCTTGAATTTTCGGATGTTTCCAGAGCGAACTGATCTTGAATGGTGCTGGGAAGAATAACCTCATCGATCTCAGATCCTTCATGGATCTGCTGGAAAGCAGATTGTATATCTTCGACTGATCTCGCTTCAAGAACAGGCAGAATTTCAGTCCTTTCTGCAGATCCATCTACTGATTCCGGTGACTTAGGTTCCTCATCCGTGTTTTGTTCCAAGACCCGCGATATTGCATTAGCTAGATCTTCCGTCGACTTAGCTTCCACAATTTCTAACTCTGAGTTAAACTTTCCTGAATTTTCGGATGTTTCCAGAGCTACCCGATCTTGAATGGTGCTGGGAAGAATAACCTCATCGATCTCAGATCCTTCGCGAATCTGCTGGAAAGCAGATTGTATATCTTCGACTGTTCTCGCTTCAAAGTAAGGCAGAACTTCAGTCCTTTCTGCAGATCCCTCTTCTGATTCTGGTGACTCAGGTTGCTCGTCTGTGTTTTGTTCCAAGGCTCGGTTCATTGCATTCGCTAGATCTTCCGTCGACCTAGCTTCCACAATTTCTAACTCTGAGTTTGTCTTTCCTGAATTGTCGGATCTGTCCAGAGCTAGCTGATCATGAATGGTGCTGGGAAGAATAACGTCATCAATCTCAGATCCTTCGTGAATCTGCTGGAAAGCAGATTGTATATCTTCGACTGATCTCGCTTCAAGAACAGGCAGAACTTCTGTCCTTTCTGCAGCAACGTCTAGTTCTCTAGTTGACGGCCCAGGTTCAGAATCCGCGACGACTTCCTTAACACTGAAATCTCCGATCGTGTCAAGTTCAGACAAGAGACCTTCGTCGATCTCCTTTATCTCATCTGCCTCTTCATTGATAACTTCTGGAGGACTTTGAGATGTGACATGTAACTCTGATGGTTGGTGTAATAGTTCTGATTCATGGTCGAGCTCTTCATATACTGTTTCGTGGAAAAACTCTGCACTATTACCTTCACCAACCATAGGTGTTTTATACTCGGGAGACTCCAAAGGAGGCGAGGACGAGTCAGATGTCAAGCAAGATAACTCGGTTGTATCCTCCGCATCATGATATTCATGGAAAGTAATGTTTCTGGAAAATACGACACTAACAGGGCCTGTCCGAGTTGGTTGCTGTAACATACAAAGATGTCATAGTCAGAAACAAATCTCATTTATAACAAATAGAAAAGCAGACAGTCCCAGTGACTAGCCCAGTGTTTCTAACGATGAACCGCAGATACAGATACGATAATTAAATATAACATGAGAACAAGAGACATGGTTGATATTCGATTGCATCTATTAAAAGAAGATAAGTTCTGTGACTTACTGGATGTTCGCTGTGTTCAAGAGATGATTGTTCAACCACAGATTTATCCGACCATGTAAGGTCTCTATCTGATGCAGATGGAGATGTTTCTTCAGAAGGTACATTCTGATCACCAGCATTTACAGAGTCTACTTCGATGTCCATGGTTTGGTTAAGTTGAGAATCTTCTTTTGTATCAGAAATTGAGGACTGGCCCTGATCTTGTTCAGACTGTGGCACATCTTCGTCATTAAACGAGTGCGTCTCGACATACTCAACTGCTCCAGAAGACAATGTAGAGTAGCTATCAATTGGAATGTCTGCATCAAAGGATACAGAAGCTTGGCCTTTTAGCTTTGAAGCTTCATCTTCCTCATGTGTTATCCCTTCAGCTACTGACATGTTGCCTGACGTTTCTGCTTTATCTTGTAAAACATCAATTGTTTCTTCCAGAGTTGTCAAATGCTCCATTGTGTCTCCAATGTCCAAAGGTGAACATCTCTGATGGTTCGCGAAATGTTCAACCTCCCTTGCAGATGGTGCTTCCTGTACTGTAGGAGAAGCCATGTCTGTAGAAGACAGAATGTTATCTGAAGCTCTGGTATCTACTGTCTCCTTGACATCTTCATGTGCCTCTTCCCCGTCTTCTTGGCTAGAAACAGACAAAGGGGTGTTATCCTCCCGGTGATCAACAGTTTCATCCTTGTTCAGAGAGAAAGAAGATGGATCAACAGGGGCGTCCTCATAAACAGGCGACCCAACCATTGAATCATTTTGACCACTAGGTCCAGTCTCAACAGCGGAAAGGCCGACCTCTCCCACAATGTGCTCGATAGTCCCCACTGCTTCAATTGTTCTTGACCCAATTTCATCAGAGGCATCTACAGCAGAAGTAGAATGGACTTCCTCAAGATCCAAAGATCTTTGATCTGTGCATTCTGAATACAATTCAAGTTCTTTATCTGCACTTTCTCCTACTTGATCCCCATACTGTTTAGGTATCTCTCCTTGGTTATCAGAAGATACCGAGGAAAACGATGGGACTCTACTAGCTGAGGGAGGACTTGAATCATATACAGGTTTTTTGTGGTGATGGTCATCCACTAAGCTGCAAAGACGATGAAGCTCTGACTCCTCAAGCGAAGGTTGTGCAGTAATGAACGAGTGCTCAGCTGTCGGTTTATCATGATGTTCATCACCATTCACCCTTGTCAAATACATCTCTGATTCTCCAATAGCAGGCTCGGCATGAATACCAGATTCTTTGCCAAAATCAAATATATGTTCCAGTCTTGTCAATGCTTCTCTCTCCTTAAGATCAGGTATATTTTCTTCTTCTCCTGATACCAATGATTCGTTGTCACTGTGATCCACATCATCTGTCTCTATCTTCCCAGAAGTTTCTCCTTCATGATGACTTTCTCCGCCACCCAATGTTATCTCTGCCACATCATTGTGAAGATTCCGGATATCAGTTTGTTCGCTGAAATCAGCATCTTCTGATGACCGGCTCTTCTCATCCTCATGGTCAGAGGCTGCATCAACAGTAGGCATTTCAATTCCTCGATCAACCTGATGTTCATGAACCTTCTTGTCATCCTCCTCCAGGCCTGTGCTCACAGATTCGGTATCGGGAACAGAACTGACTTTCGACTCACTAACTTCGCTCAGCTGTCTTTCAAATGCATAATAGCTGGTTCCCTCATTAGCTAATTTTTCTAGAACAAAGAAGGGCCTTAGCCTCTCGTTCCTGTCTTGCCTAGGACCTCCAAGCATTGATGGGCCGACGCTGAAACTTTCATGCCTTCTGAATACTGGTTCCTTTGGATGGAAAGGAGAAAATTCTTCCTGGAAACTGTCCCCTTTGAGGTCTGGCTTTTCTTCATTTGGATCGTATGGAATATCAAATGGATTTCTCCTCGGTACCAAAATAGATGGGGCAGACCCAGGGATAGGCGGTAAGCCCATATCGTCATATGAATCATAAGGCAGATCGAATGGATTACGCCTTGCTGTTGAGATGGGTGGCATATTAAAAGGAATATCAACACTGTCCAGGTCTATAAGATTTCTCTCAGCCATCAATCTCATACTGTGACGAGCCCTTCTCCTTGCAATTAGATTCTCCAATCGTTGGTTTCTTTCAAGCTCAAGACTACCGAGATCCATGACATTTTTTTGGTCATCCTCTGTCCATTTAATTGCTGATTTACTTTCATCCTCCTTGTCTTCCTTTGTTTCTTCCTCTTCCTCTTCATCCTCCTCATCTTCCTCATCCTCATTCTCGTTGTCTCCCTCTTTTCCATGGTCTTCACTGTCGATATCCGACTCAAGTCCCTCACTGTCAATATCAGATTCAAGCCCTTCATCACTACTACTCCTATGTGGGCCCTCTGAAGCAGCATCTGATCCTTCCTGGGATATATTAGCAGGATTCGGACCTTCTGAGAGTAAAAGCGGGTGAAGCTCATCAAGCATTGGGATTATGTCTGTCATGGAAGCATCGGGCGAGGAACTCTCTGCACCATCAGACTCAGAATCCAATGAGTCATCACGATCAGCATCATCGTCCTCATCATCATCATGCCTCATTGGTCTCCAAGGTGAAACTGGAGATGCATCCATCATTTCATCCTTGGAATTATCCATCATATCTTCTAAAGATCCACCAGTTTCCCTCAGTTTTGCATCATTTTCTATTAGTTTCTCCTCCACTGTCTCTCTCATTTTATCTGTCTCCACTATGAAGGGTTCCATCTCGAATGTCACCTGATTCTCGCGTATGCTCTCCTTAGGAGTATCATTAACCAAAGGCCTATAATCAACTGAGAGACTATCTCCCTCGAAATCACTCACTTGGTTCTCTCCTAATCTACCAACATCATCATTTTCATCATCCAAAACCTCTTTCTCCTTGTTCACAAATCTCTCTACCATGAAACTTCTATCCTCTCTCTCAACAACAGTGGCATCTCTAGCAATCTCTGTTTTGAACAGAGACGAATCATGGACAATTTCGGATTCCTTTTCGATTTCGGGTATGTTCGGTTGCCCGAAACTCAGTATTGTTCCGAGCAAAACGGCAGTACATACCAGAACAGGAGATGCATACACCAACAAAGAAAACAACACAGGGCAAGTTCTGTACAGAAGAAAAATGAAACATACAAAACCCAGGAGAAAGGGATGATTGCAAATCCATCTGCAGGATATTCTGATCGATATAACAATCAATCGTCGAATCCGAACCCCGAAGTCCGACCGGTCACGAATCATCTTTTTTCAGCTGGGGTTCTGAAAATTCACGAGCAACGATCAGTATTCAGATAACATCACAGATCCATGTGATGATCAACACAAATTCCTGACTAGTGTAAAACTCGAAGAAGAACAAGAGGTTCGTGTACCTTCTATAAATCAACCAGACGGATCAGGCAACAATCAAGCCATGGCCGTGGCGAATGAAAACTGAAGAAAACGGGGAAAATCCCGATCGGTAAACAAATTCCCGATCCGGCAACGATCGAAATTCGGAGGAACAGAAAACGCGGAGACAATGATTATGATCGGAGAAGAAAATTAGCTCCGGCGAGAGAGAGAGAGAGAGAGAGAGAGAGAGAGAGAGAATTGTAAGGAAAAAAGAGAAAAAAAAACAAAAGAATTGAAAGAAAAAGGGGGAAAAAGTTAAAGGAGAACCAAACTTTTTCATCTTTTTCGAAAGAGACCAACAGCTATATAGAGCTGTTACATAGATTTGTCACATGAAATCATTCTTCATTATTTTGCAAATTGGCTACCTATATTTTATTATACACATTTATACCCTTTATTTGTTTTATAAATTTTATTGACAATGAATATAGTTTCACATGTAATATCTTCTGGAAACCTATAATCTTATATAACATTATCATTTTTATTTAAATAATACGAATTATGTTAATCAAAGATATTCTATGGTTTTTTATAAATTTTTTCAATTTGATTATTTTTTTACTAAATGCAAATTTATTTTTTTATATTCGTTTATAGTTTATTATAAAATTCAAGTTTGGAATTGGGTCGAACTTGATTTAATTTATATCAATTTTATTTATTCATAAAAAAAAGACATTAGACTAGTAGTGTACCTTTAAGGGACTTTAGTGGCTCGTGGGTGGTGGGCGGTTCTAAGTCAATGAAAAAGTTTGGGTGAGATATGAAACTTTATGGAAAATTAGGGGCGGCGAAAGAAAACACTGACCGAAAGTTACAGTTGATGACCGCCAATTTCTGGTTTTAATTATATCTATTTTTTATATGAAAATAAACAAATGTCCAAAGAAAGAAAGAAATAACTTAACAAAAAATATCATATTCACATCATTAAAACTATCAAATAGCATCTATTGTTTGTATACAATATAAATCATTATACACATATGTTAATAACTTTTTACGGGTACACAAATACAATCAATATATTGTCACATGATACATCATAAAATTTTAATATAATATTAAATTTTATTTAACTTTTTAATTAAATATGACTGAAATTTATATTAAATATGATATTAGAATCTCAATTATAAATTAAGTTTTTTCTGTTATTATTCGTCGTTGATAATGATTTTATCATTATCATCGAATTATCATCATTATGGATCTAATTATAATGAAATTTTATCGAAGTTATATTAATATGAACCATTATATATGATATCAGAATGATATCAAAATATGTTTGTTTTGATTTAAATATTTTGATATTATAATATAAATTATTCTTCACGTCTTAGGATCGAAATTGTATATAAAAAGACTATTGCATTGTGTGTCATATATCCATGTAAACATTAACAATTAATTATTATATATATATTATATAACTCTAAACTAATAAATTATATTTTAGATTCTAAACTTAAATTTAACAATATATATCATCGAATTTAAATAAAAAATAAAAATGATTTAATTTAATTGATGAGTTATATATATAATTCAGTGAATTCAACTATACTGAATTTTGAATTAAAAAGAGTTATAATAAATTTTATTTGAAAATATAAATAAACAACGCTTTTGTTCCTTTTTTTATTAAATATAAAACATTGTAATTATGTAACGTGCTGAACTGATGAATGCAAGTTTTTGGACAAGAATGGAAGTTGTCAGTTAGTGGTTTAAAGGATGGCAAGTGAGGTCTACATAATTACATAATTCAATTTATTTCTTATTATTTTCACGTAAATACATAATTCAATTTATTTCTTAATATTTTCACGTAATTACAAAATACTGTATTAGTTTATTTTATTTAATCAAATTTGGAATATGATATGATTTCAAAAGATGCATTGCACAATTCGATGACGTATATTTAAACTGGAATTGAGATATTAATGCGAACTATTTTCTTATAAATCACAAAGATTTGTATCTAACAGATATTGATAATAAGTTTTTTAAGATCGACTCTTTGTTCCTCTATTTGCTAATAAATTCAATTCTGTATTTTAAAATTGTTGGAAAAAATTAGTGTGGTATAATTTGTTGAATCAATAATTCGGTAATCATTTATATCACATTGAAACAACTATTAGAAATAGTATGAATAAATCATATTGACTTTTTAATTTACTAGAAAAGAACCCGCGCGATGCACGAGTTTTTATCAATTTTTTATTATATAATTGAAATTCATATGTCATAAATTGATCATCATATAAAAAATTCGTATAAGACTTGTCTAATCAATGATGGTTATATATTTTATATCTTATTTTATGAAAAAAATGATCAATGTAGGACCCGTTCAACACGGAAAGTCGGTAACACCGACTATAGGTTTATATATATGTAAATATATATATATAATAATTAAACATTAGGTTAGAAAAAAAAAAGGAGAAGCATCAGCCGGGGTTGTTTTCGGCCGAGAGAAAGAAGAAGAAAAAAAAAGAAGGAAAAGAAAAGAAGAAGAAGAAATTGAAGAAGAATCTTCAATTTTCATCGCGTTATTCGTGGGTGGATTCTAGTCGCGATTTTTGGTAAATCTCTAAATGATTCGTTGCGATTATTCACTTAATTCGAATATTTATATTATGGAAATTGATGGAATTGAATGGATCTATAATAGGAAAAGAATTGATCGAAGTTGTTGCTAGCGATAATATCAAGAATCGTCAAATCTTCGAGAAACTAAGGTGATGATTTTCTCCACCTAATTTCGGATTTGTGATCGATTTATGGAAGCGATTATATTTTTAAAATGAAGCATGATCACGATAGAATTTATAGGATCATAATGGAAAAAAATGAGACGTTACAAGTGCAATTGGATTAAAACCCTAAATTTATCGTAGGAGAATTTATGATAAGTATATGAGCTGTATAAGTGACTAGAGATGATCTAGAGAACTGACGTACGACCAAGTGTTGGGGTCGGAGAACGTCGATATTTGGGTTCGGTGTTTAAACCGAGTGAATACCTTGTTAGTGTGCTCGATCGGGTGGTTTCACACTCGAACCTTCGGAAGAAGGCGTGTGCGAGCGCGTTGGTGAGAGTTGTCACGTGAGGAGTATCGGGTCGATGACGTTAGTATTGCGACACTTGGATCTGGGCCGGCGTCATACCGTGTTGGGGTTGTGGTAACCTTTCGAGCGACGGAGCGCTGTATGATACTGATAACTGGGGTACGTTGTGACCTTGCGAGATTTTCAGTGTAGTGTACTGATAGCTGGGGTACATTGTGACCTTGCGAGATTTTCAGTATAGTGTACTGATAGCTGGGGTACGTTGTGACCTTGCGAGATTTTCAGTGTGGTGTACTGATAGCTGGGGTACGTTGTGACCTTGCGAGATTTTCAATGTGTACTGATAGCTGGGGTACGTTGTGACCTTGCGAGATTTTCAGTGTGGTGTACTGATAGCTGGGGTACGTTGTGACCTTGCGAGATTTTCAATGTGTACTGATAGCTGGGGTACGTTGTGACCTTGCGAGATTTTCAGTGTGGTGTACTGATAGCTGGGGTACGTTGTGACCTTGCGAGATTTTCAGTATGCTAGGGTCTTTTGGACTTCGCGAGCATATGCCCGAGCTAGAGTCATGTGGACTATGTGCGTTATGATCCAGTGTGGTACTAGTCTTAGACTTTAGATACTCAGTCGGGTTGGGTAGAGTTATCTGTATATCTTTAGTTTAGACTT
>CM071873.1:2556767-2598983 GCA_036759665.1 Gynandropsis gynandra | reverse complement strand
AAAAAAATATATATCCAATATATATGAATAATTTTAAAATTTTAAATGAAATAGAGAAGAAGTAACCTTTGTTATTTCAAAAAGACAAAACTTATTTTTTTAGCATTTAATAATCCTTGTTGAGGTGACTTCACAAGAAACAACCTCTCAAGGATTATTATACATAATATACATATAATAGAATATGGATATAAAATATATATCCAATATATATATATATATATATATGAATATATATTCAACAAATATGTGTATATTTTAAAATGTATATATATAAATAGGTTTTAACATGAATATGAAAAAATATATATCTACGATATATGAATATATATTAAACAAATATGGATATACTTTAAAATCTATATATAAATAAATAGCTTTTATGGATAGAAAAAAATATATATCCAATATATATGAATAAATTTAATTGTTTTAAATGAAATAGAGAAGAAATAATCTTTGCTATTTCAAAAAGAAAAAACTTATTTTTTAATATTTAATAATCCTTGTTGAGGTGGTTTCACCATAAGCAACCTCGCAAGGATTATTATATATATATATATGAATATATATTTTAAAATGTATATATGAATATATATTTTAAAATGTACATATATAAATAGGTTTTAATATGGATATGAAAAAATATATATAAATATATATATATTAAACAAATATGTATATACTTTAAAATCTATATATAAATAAATAGCTTTTATAGATAAAAAAAATATATATCCAATACATATGAATAAATTTAAAATTTTCTTAAATGAAATAGAGAAGAAATAATCTTTGCTATTTCAAAAAGAAAAAACTTATTTTTTAATATTTAATAATCCTTGCTGAGGTGGCTTCACCACAAGCAACCTCGCAAGGATTATTATATATATAACTAGAAAAAGCCTCCGCGCGATGCGCGAGATGATGTGAGATGATGATTTACTTTTGTTTGTATGATGACTAACGTAAATTGAAATTGTTTGTATGATAAAATCAAAAGCAAAACAGTTGAAAGAATTTTAAATTCATATCAAATATTTACTACGTATTTCTTGTAATCAACAAATTTGTTGATTTTAGACCTCTATGAACGATGGGAGGATTACGATTATGAATATAATTCATTTCCTTAGCCTACAAATGATAAAAGGAAAGGAACAAGTATTTCATTTTAACCTTTTTCTGGATAAATGAAATTGACTGAAGTCATGAAGAAATAAACTTCTTAACACTCCTAACCATTTACACATCAATTTGGGCAAAAAACATACCACATCATATGCCATACTCAAACCGGCGTCTCTCATCCAGTTGCTCCCTTGCCCCACTTTTATGTAACAACCTATACAAACTACCGCTGTAATTTTAAACAAAAAAATAAGAAAATGGCAATTCCATTAATAATAATATAACTCGAAAATCTACTTCTGAGCACATATTATCTACCAAATCCATCAAGAAAATTAAGTTTTAAGTCTGTGTATGTGTCCAGAAACCAGAAAAAAAGTACAAAGAGGAGGACAAATGGAACCTTGACAAATATTCTGTCACTATTGACAAGTTTGGAGCTTGAGTCACAGCACCCATGAAGAGAACAATGTTAGGGTGGAGGAGGCGTTTCATTATGGCAACCTAGCATGAAAATGGAAATTAAGATTATGGAGGGTATCATAATACCAAAATGAAAAAAAATATTAAAATAATAAAGAAAAGCTT
Source organism: Gynandropsis gynandra (assembly GCA_036759665.1). Classification (NCBI taxonomy): domain Eukaryota; kingdom Viridiplantae; phylum Streptophyta; class Magnoliopsida; order Brassicales; family Cleomaceae; genus Gynandropsis; species Gynandropsis gynandra. The sequence goes on along the minus strand of CM071873.1, from coordinate 2,597,264 downwards.
TCAGGATTGGACCTCTCTCAAGAACTCATTTACACGCTCAGCATGAAAGTCTTGCTCCATGAGAATCTTTACAGCAATGAATAAGGAGTAGCCATAGATGACATAAGAGTTGGACAAGGCCTGATGGTGCAGAGAAATATTTGAGAACGACATATAGTGCGAGAGGAACAATGGTGACATATCCATAGAACACTTCTGCAGACCAAGTGAATGTACCTCAGAGAGACAAATATATATTTGCAGGTAGCAACAAGTTAGATGTGAATTTATTATACAATGCATCATAAGTTCACAACATCGTGCATGCTTCATCTATTTTAGGATCAGCCTGATTCAAAATTCGAAGAATTAAATTAGTTACCCTTTACCTTTTAGACTGTTCAAGAAATCAGTAGAAATGAAGGGGAAAACAGAACCGTATCAATAGCAATCTAACAGGAGAAGTAAAAAAAAGGATAATTTTGAACTGAGGGAGAGGCATACATGCAATGTAACATTATAAAGCAAGCAAATCAATTTTGAAGGAAGATTCGAATAGCTCGGTATGAAATCCGCCTGTATCTGCATCGATGCGGCAACCTGACCATTCAAAATTCAAGTAAATCTCATTAAATACCATTCAAAATTCAAGTAAATCTCATTAAATACCATTCAAAATTCAAGTAAATCTCATCAAATACCATTCAGTATACTAACACAAGATCTCTATAACATATTCAAGTTCTACAACATCATAAGGATTTGGTCTTTGTACTTGCTCGTTGTGGCCTTGATGGAAGTAAACTACAAGGCTTCCAACAGGAGGCAATGAAACCAGAGGTCCTGCACAAGCGTGCCATAATTGTGAATTGATGCCTTCCCTCTCTCTTGCTCCTCAAAACAACCCACAAAATTTCATTACAAAATATTATCAGTTTTATCATGTGAAAACCCTCTTAAGCTAACACATAAAAACAAACAAATCAAAGACAGAATCCCCTTGAATTTATTTATGTTTTTTCTCTCCCCTGTTTGTCAAAACATCCATAAACCATTTCATTTTGTAGCCTCATCAACTTCAATACTATGAGACACGAGGACGACATCAAAACATGAACAAAACCCATATATTTCTTTGTCTGTACAAAGACAAATTCATTTACATGGCTATTATCAGCCATAAAATCTGTAAAATGAATAAATGCACTGAAAATTTAGGAGAATGGATTAGACTATGAAATCGGAGGCATTTATGTGCAGCAAATGAATAAATGCACTGAAACAAAAAGAACATAGTACATGCTTTGAGATAAAACCTCAGAAACCATTCGCCTCCGAACAAATTAATAAGCATGAAATGCAGGTATGAAACTATGTCAAAATAGAGTCCAAGAAAGACAAAAAGATATGAGCTTCGATCAAATTCGAAGAAAGCTTGAAAACCCCCAAAAAAAAGGAAAATGAAAGAGAAAAAAACCTTAAAGACCTCACCTTCAGCAGAATTGGCCAAAACTCCACTTGAAGGAGCCCTCATGTCTTTAGGGAAGAAATGTTATGAACTTTGTCAGGAAAACGAACTCAAAACTCTCTCAGCAATCAAACATTGATTTCTCTATAAAAAAGGATTAAAAAAAGGAACCCAAAAACTGATTTTTTTTCTAAACAAAATTCACTTGTATGATGAAAAAATAGGCATGAGAAATTGGCAATTGTATGATGAAAAAATGGCATGAGAAAATACTATCAAATGTCCTAATTGGCATGAGAAAAACTACTCGTATTAAACAAAAATACAAGAAAATGACAATTCATAAACTTACAGGTTTCAAACGCCAACCTTAATCGCACAATATCTACGGAAATTTCAACTGCACAATATCTAACGGAAATTTCAACTGCACAAGAATCATGTTTAAAAAACCACTTGTTCACACAACATATCTGTATCCTAGAGGATGGAAATCTACTGAGCTATAATCACTAACGTAAGTAGATGTCACGCCAGCAAAGAACAGTTCTTTTGCGTAAGCATTTTCAAATAGGAGTAGACAAACGGAAACGACACCTCAAAACAAATCAGAAGAAGGAAGGAATTATTGAGGTAAAAAAACCAACACAGCAACCGGAAAAGGAAAAGGTTGAAAAGAAACCGGCGTGCGAAACCGAAGAGAGGGAGAGCCGCTGGATCGAAGGGGAGAGGAACAAAGGGATCAATTACCATCGACACAGAGCTCGTTGTAATCGAAGGGGGGAGAGGGAGAGTCGCTGAAACCGGCAATCGATGGGGGAGAGGGGGAGATACTGGATTGGTTAATCGAAGGGGGGAGAGGGAGAGAAGCTGGAACCTGCAATCGATGGGGGAGAGAGGAAGAAGATGGAGCGGGCAATCGAAGAGGAAAAGGGCGGACGAAAACCGAGAGGGAATGGAAAGGAGGAATGAAAACGTGAGCATTGAAGATACTGAAGACACTGAAACTAAACGTATACCAGGAATTAATGCCCATTGACTTTGAAATTTACTACTCCTCTTCCACAATTAATGCATAGCTCGGAAACTCAAGTGATGTAGTAACGGGTGAAAATTCTAAAAATTATTATTTTTAAATCTTACGTGGAGCTCTGTAGTTCTTGCAAATGTAAAAACTTTTATATATATAATTTATGTATTATTAATATTATTCTTTTTTTTTTCACGGGTGAAATTTTATCTAATATGACCCGACTGGGTCATAGTAGGTTATCAAACTGAATATTTAGGTATCAAATTTGGACCGCTTTTTTCTTCCAATTCTGACTTGACTTGTATCGCTGTTGGCTCTCCATCACTTTTTTTAATCGATTTTTGTTTTTAGGATATAATTAATGGATAAACAAACGTTTATAAGTATTATTTATATATACATATTTATAAACACCAAAATACATATATAAACAAACATATATACTTATATATATTAATAAACATAAATATATGCATATATATATACATATACTCAGACAGACAAAAATATGTATATATATTTCGATAATATATATTTATGTGTATACAATATATATTTGTATATATTTATAGATATATTTACATAATATATATATATATATATTTGTATAAATATTTATCAATTTTTAAATCTACAAAAATATATTAATCTAATTAAAAAAATTATTTAAAATTATAATTAATAATTAGTAAATATTTAAGGTGGTATTAATAGTCGTTATAACAATTTTTTCATAGTTTTTTTAGTCACAATCATAATCCTAAAGGCTAACACTCGATATTCTGTCTTTATAGAAGATTTAGAAATCATGATTGTCTTTTAGTGGACCATTAAAAAATGTTAGCACCAAAAAAAGTGCAATAATCAATAATTGATCTTCTTGTAGTTTTACACCCAATCCAATCACTGTCACCGAATACTAATAGATCAAAGAGATTTCTAGAGTGAAGATGCAAATGAATATTTATTATTGTCTCTTTAATATACCTTAATATATTTTTGAGCAATGCAAAATCAAAACTGGTTAGATCATGCGTTTTTTGGTATACATAGTTCACAATAAAATTTATTTCAGGCCTTGTGATAGTTAGATACTGTAATCCACCAGCTAAACTTTTGAAATAAGTTGGATCTGAAAACTTATCTGACATAATACCATTTTGATCAAGTTTCAAAGGTAATGGAGTAGCCACCGGTTTACAATCCAACATATCAACCTTACTAAGAAAATCTATAGCGTACTTCTGCTGACAGAGGAATAATCCTTCTTAATGAAAATAGTATGCACACCAAAAAAATAATCCACAGAACCAAGTTCCTTCATAGCAAATTTTCTTTTTAACACTTCAATGAGTTTATTCAGCAATGATACCATTGTTGAATACAAAGAGTGAAGGATCTGATAGACTGCAATGAAAACCAAACTCCATCAAGAATGAACTAAACTTGTCAAACCATGCACAAGGAGATTGCTTAAGCCATATAGAGATTTTTGAAATCTGTAAACATAAGAAGGATTAACAAGATCTTCAAAACCAAGTGGTTGCTTCATATAAATAACTTCTTGTAGGTCTCCATGTAAAAATACATTTTTAACATCAAATTGAGTAACAACCCAATGGTTGACAGTAGCAATGGCAAGAACAGTCTTGATAGTAGTAGTTTTTGGCAATAGGGCTAAATGTTTCAATGTAACGAACACCCTCTTCTTGAAAAAACCCTTTAGGCACTACTCTAGCTTTCAAGGTATTCAATGTGCCATTTGAATGTAATTTAGTTCTGAAAACTCATTTACAACCAAGTATATTAATTCCATCAATATGAGGTACTAGAATCCAAGTATTATTCACCTTTAAGCTTCCATTTCTGAATGCATAGTTTGACGCCATCCATCATGTCTCAAGGTAGAAATCATAGATTTTGGTTCTTGAGGAAAATTTGTGGTAGTGAGAAGAATATAACGAGGATTGGGTTTGGTTATACTGATTTTTTTGTCTGGTAATCATAATATGATTATTTGTGGAGTGTAAAGAACTAGATGGTAAAATTGTGTTAGAAATTTAAGATTGATCTTGTGCAGTAGTTGGTGAGTCAATGGGGAAAAGATAATTATTTGAAGGTATGGATGAGAAATGTGACATGTTTAGAGGATAAAACAAGAGCTTCTCTAGCATTACTATCAGAAGTGTCAAGAGTTTCAATTAAAAAATATGGTGTTTGATACCTGGAAGATGAAAAAGAAGGTGAAACAGAGGATGAATGTGGCTGAAAACCCTTCTGTCATGCTTGTAACAAAGGGGTATTAGCTTGTAACAGCTGTCACAAGCTTCCTCGTATAGATCCGGATGCAAAATCCGATGAATTTTGGTATAAACTAAATTTAAATTAATTTTGTAACTAATTAATTATCAAGTCTTAATTTACTTTTATTTTTAGGTTTGGTCGTAAGCAGCTTAATCGTCATATCACAAAGATAATGAAAATTGATTATGATCGTCTATGTTATAACTGGACGCGAACCGATCCCGAAATAAAGGAACGATGGTGGAAAGCTTTCGTGGTATATTTTTCTAAATATTCATTTCATTATAAATTTTAAACTTAAAATAATATTTAACTAAATAATTAAATCATTATTTTCAGCAAAAATTTTATTGGGATCCTGCAATAACCGGACTAGTAAAGTCCGAATTTCAAAAGAATGCGGCACAACGACTGAAAAATCTTGTATACGACACGAAAAAAGAGTATGATGTAAAACATATCAAACCCGTTTAGGTCCCTGATAATGTCTGGGAACAACTGCTTGCCTATTGGGACTCTCCTGAATTTAAGGAGAGAAGTGAACGCGCTAGTCGATCACGTCGTTCTAATAGAACGGGATATGGGATAAGTGCGCATACTGCTGGTTCCCGCTCTTTCGCGGAGGTTTACGAAGATATGATAAGATTTACAATTTTTTAAAGTTTTATTACGAGTGACATTTGTTTAATAGGTAAAACATCAAATTTTTTTAGACGAAAGAGAAAGGATATGAACCGTCGTACGTGGAATTGTTAGAACGTACACACAAGAAAAAATCCGACGTTTCGTGGGTAGATGCCAGGGCGAAACAAATTCACGACGATGTTGTGAACGTGGCATCGGAACGAGTGTCCAAAAGTCCGCCAAGAGAAGATGGAACACAACTGACTCTTTCTCAAGAAGAATACAACGAGATGTATTTCGAGGTAAATTTAGTACAATTTTACAATAAATTTTTTATTAATAATTTAAATTTAAATTAAATGTCAATATTTTTTGTAGCACGTAACACCGTACAAAGATCGTCTATTTGGTCTTGGATGAATGCCATCAAACCATGCGAGTTCCTCCAAAGGCAAGGAAAAGGTCGCGAACGAGGAATTACAAAACACAATCTCGGAGATGAAAGCACAATTAGAACAACAAAACTCAAAGTTCAACACTCTGCAAAGAGAAGTTCAACGATCAAGAAGGGAACGTGAGCAGTGGCTCAGAATGATGAAGGCACACATGCCCACTATCAATTGGGATACGACCGAAAACAATGATGATGACGATGATAATTCCCAATTACCACCTACTAGTTTGTAAATGGATAATTTTAATATTGTATGAATACTATTTATTTAATTTCAATTTTAGTTTTTTTATTTTTTTTAAAAAAATTCTCGGACGGCCCAGGTCCCGTCCGGAAATCTTAGGGACGGGACGCGACTAGTCCCAAAGTTTTCGGACAGCCTAGTTCCCGTCCGGAAATTTTAGGTACGAAATCGTCGGGTTTTGCGACGATTTCCGGACTAACCATTTCGTCCGAAATTGCGGACGGTTTGCGGACTACATATACCGTTTGTATTCGCGGACGGATTGCGGATGGAAATTGGTTGGCGACGCTCATTTGCGGACGGCACGTACCAGTCACTAATCGGTCCCGAATCGCATTTGCGGACGGATTAGGGACTGATTTGTCAGTCCCTAATCCGTGAATTTCTTGTAGTGCATTAGCTTAGAGTAACAATCATGAACTGAAAAAGATAGCTCATTAAATAAGGCACGCCTTGCAATATATACTTTTTCTGTTGGAGGATACAAACATCTGTATCCTTTATGTTTCTCACTGTAGCCAAGAAATACACATTTTAAGGATTTTGGATCAAACTTGTGCTGAGTGAAAGGCCTTAGGTATAGATAGCAACAACAACCAAACACTTAGAGAGTAGTATAGTCAATCTCTCTTTTAAACAATGTAATATATGGCGTATCTTTATGCAAAGAAGCTAAAGGAAGGCAATTACTGATATAATTTACACTAGTAAAAGCTTTAACCCAGTATTACAAATGTACCTTTGTTTGAAACAATATAGATAATACTAATTCAGTGATATGTCTACGTTTCCTTTCACCTAGTCCATTTTGTTCAAGACAAGATATCAAATGTTGAATACCATATTCAGATAAATGTTTTTGAAAAATTGTACTGCAGAACTCACTACCACCATCTCTTTTGGAGACTCTTAATCTTGCAAGAGAATTGATTTTCAACCATCTTTTGAAAGGAAAAAAACATCATAGAATTCTGATTTGCATTTCAATGGGTAAAACCAACAGAATCTTGAAAAGTTATCAACAAGAATAGCATAATACTTAAAATCTTGCATAGAACTAATGGGAGTTGGACACCATAGATCATAATGCAGACGTTGCAAAGGCTAAGGCATGAAAATCAGATGTATAAAAAGGAAGACAATTTTTGCTATATAACAACTCACAAAGAGATATGAATTGCTTATAGAAATGGCCTTGATGTTTTTGAGATGATTCAAGATCTGTTGAGCATGACCTAAACGTTGATGCCAGAGATTGTGATTGACTGAACATTATCTGTTGGAGTAGAAATCTTTGAAGTCTAAGTTCTGAAGCACATAAATCCTTTCACGTTTGCTTCCTTTGGTTAGAATCTTTTATGTTAAAGAATCCTTCACATAACCCCACAACATCAAAACAAAGTAACAAGGATAATCATGTGTAAATTTGGAAATATAAAGTAATGATTTAGTTATAGAAGCAACAACCAAAACATCATTTATAGGTAATATACCTTCAGAATTTGATATAGATATTGATCCAATATAAGATATAGGGAGGAATGATCCATCTCATACCATAACACTTTCCCATCCAATATAAGGTGTAGACTGTTGAAGACTTTGTGGAGTATGGGTGATATATGTAGAGACTCCAAAATTAGAAAACCATTCAACCGAAGAAGATTGTTGCAGATTTAATGCAGGCAATATTAAGGTATATCACTACTTTGATATGCATTATTAAAAGGAAAAACAACCTATATTATCCCTAAAAAATACCGCTTTACTCCCATTCCCCCTTGATTTTGACCCTCATCCTATTTTCCCATCGATTTTTAGTTTTCATCTTATTTCCCCCTCAACTATAAAAAATATACCTAAAATCCCCACAGTTAATTATCCATTAATTGACTGAATTTTGACCCAATTTTGACTTTGACTCGAATTTGATTCAATTTTTTACCTAATTTTGACTCGATTTAATACGAATTTGTATTTAATTTTGACTCTAATTTTTACTTAATTTTAAACTGAATTTTAACAATAAATCAAATTAATTATTCAATTTAATCAATTTACTTGATTTGTTGATTTTGAGTAAAATTGAGTACATTTTTTTATTTGAAATCAATTAAATGGTCTAATTAACTCGATTTGGTCCGATTTTAATACAATTAAAAAAACTGTACTCAATTTTGATTCAAAATTAATTAATTTACCCAATATGTCCCGAATCAGATCCAATTTTGACCTAAAGTGTGACCCAAATTGTGACCCCAATTTTGACTCAATTTTAACTCGGACTTGTACTTAATTTTTACATAATTTAATTTTAAACGTTATATTTTAGTAAATTAGATGTGAATTTACTACACACATAAACAATAAATATTAATCTGTAGATAATTTCATCAAAATCAAATTACTAATTCGATTTAATTAATTTTGAATCATAATTGAATACAATTTTTTTAATTGTATCAAAATCGGATCAAATCGATTTAATCGGACCGTTTAATTGATTTACTTGATTTAATTGATACAATTCACAAACCTATTCAATTTTGATTTAAAATTATTTAAATTGAATAAGTAACTTAATTTTTATGAAATTATCTAAAAATTAACATTTATTGTTTATGTGTGTAGTAAATTCACGTCTAATTTACTAAAATATAACAATTTAAATTAAATCGGGTTTAAGTAAAAGTTCGGGTTATAATAGAGTCAAAATTGGAGTCACAATTTGAGTCAAAATTGGATCAGATTCAGGTCAAAATCAGGGCAAATTGATTAACTCGATTTGATCCAATTTTGATATAATTAACAAAATCATATTCAACTTTGACTCGAACTCAACTAAATTGAATAATTAACTTGATTTATTGTTGATATTTAGGTTAAAATTAAGTAAATTTCGGGTCAAAATTAAGTAAAATTCGGGTTAAAATCGAGTCAAAATTGATGTCACAATTTGGGTAAAAAATTGATATCAAGTAAAAAATTGTACTTAATTTAACTCGAAATCAATTAAACCAAGTAAATTGATTAAATTGAATAATTAACTTGATTTATTGTTAAAATTCGGGTTAAAATTAAATAAAAATTCGAATCAAAATTAAGTACAAATTTGGGTTAAATCGAGTAAAAATGAGTTAAAATTATGTCAAAATTGAGTCAAAATTAGGTCAAATTTGGGTCGAAATTAGTTCGATTAACGGATAATTAACGATAAATAACACATGGGTTAGACAGATTTTTTTATAGTTGAGGGGGAATAGATGAAAACTAAAAATCGACGGGGGAACATGATGAAGGTCAAAATCAAGGGGGGAATAAACTGTTTTTCGAGGGGGGAATAAACTGTTTTTTCTTATTAAAACGATGCGAGCAATGTAAAGCATCATGACCTGTTTTTCTACAGATCTGACATACAAGTCTTGTGGATGAATTGTTCTGAATATTGACATCATTAAAACCATTGATATTTTGTTATCTGACCATATTATTAGGTGCGGATGAAACTTGTTGAGAGAAACCTCTACCTCTTGTAGAAAAACCTCTATCATTGCCTTTGTAATTTGGTCGATTATTACTCCTATAATTGCCTCTTCCATAACTAGAATAATGAGTATTATACATAAACTGTGAACTTCCAATAGAAAAAGCTTGATGATGAGAAATATCAGTATATTTTGCAGGAATATGACTCAAGATCAGACTATTTAGCTGTGACACTACATCATCATAAGCCGAAAAAGGATGTTTATGCATTGACGTTTGTATAACAGTTGTAAAAGCTTCATATTCTCTTCCTAAACCATGCAACAATCTAAAAATCTTCATAGGTCCAGGTATTGGTTTTCCAATAGAATTCAACTTATCATATATGATCTTAAACTGGCATAGATACTCATGCATCGTTTTCCCATCATTTGTAAAGATGCTAGAAGATCAAATTCACGAGTTACTCATCTTTGATTATAATGATTTATGAGTGAATTCCAAACCTTGATTGTGGAGTCCATTCCAACAATGTGGCTAAACACTTCCTCCGATAGAGTTCCAGTGATCAAAGACTTGATGGGTTGTTCGTTTATAACCAAGTATCATAGACATGATTTGGTACTTGAGTTGATATTTCATTCTTCTGTTCAGTAGTAAACTCAGGATGTTCTTGAATAGATCTATCAATAAATCCAAGAAGTTTTTGGTTACGAAGTAGAGACTCAATTTGAGTCTTCTAAAAAAAATGAATATTGAGCTTTATAGTAACAAAATTTGAAATATTAACATGAATCGGGAAACGAAAGGTAATAGATGCATCTATGATTGAGAAATTGAATTTTCCAGATCAAAAATTCTGATACCATGTGAACATTGTAATAGGAGATATTGTTAGACTTTGTAGGAGAATAATTAGGAAATTAGTTATAATTTATCTGTATATATATATTTGAAGAGTTTGATTAATAAATCTACACTTGAATTTTCTAATTTTGTGTCATGGTATCAGAGCAGGTTTGCATCTAAAAAAAATTTTCCAGATCTAAGTGTTTTAGGTCCCCTGTTTCTAAAGACTGAGTTAGTCTTTAAATTTTCCGTTGGTGATTTCGTCGATCGTCGGTGATTTCGTCGATCGTCGGTGATTTCATCGATCGTCGGTGATTTCATCGATCGTCGGTGATCGTTTGTGTGTGTTCCTGTGGGTTACGGTTTATCTATAGTTTGATTTTATTTTAAATCAAATTAAAATTGATGGCTGAAGAGGTTAATTCAATTTCGAAAAATCGTCACACTATTAATCCGTATCATCTCAAGTTCTTCTTACGAATGATAATTATGTCGATTGGGCTCGTGAGTTACGAACCGCTTTTCGATCAAGGAAGAAGTTTGGATTTGTTGATGGATCTTTACAACAGCCTAGTGAAGATTCCGATGATTTGGAGGATTGGTGGGCAAACAATTCGCTCATCGTTTCTTGGATACGCAATACAATTTCTCCTAGTATATGTGCGAGTGTTTCTCATTTTGAAATTGCTAAGGATTTGTGGGACGATATTAAAGCGCAGTATTCATTATCCAATGGTCCTCGTATTCTCCGTTTAAAAGCTGACTTGTTCTCGTGTAGGCAAAAAAAATATGACGGTCTCTGCTTATTTCAACAAACTTAAGCGATTATGGGAAAACTTTCATGTGATCCTTTGCCTCGCTGTGAATGTAAAGGTTGTACTTGTGGTGGTTGCAAGTGCAACTTAACTGCGAAACTAGTGAAGAAACAAGAAGATAATCGAGTTCACTTGTTTCTTCTTTCTTGGTCTTGATGACACTCGATATGGAACAATTCGTTCCAATCTCTTGGCTCTCGATCCACTGCCCTCACTTCAGAAGGTCTTCAATCTTGTCATACAAGATGAAGATTCTCGTGGTTTGACCTCTGTAGAAGACAAAACTACTGATGTGATGGCGTTTGCAGTAAAGACGGATACCAAATCTCGTTTAAAAAATGAAGTTCGTGATCCGACTCTTGTATGCTCACATTGTGGTCGTCGTGGTCATACATCAGACAAATGCTTCCAGTTAGTTGGGTTTCCTGAGTGGTTTCAGGAACGTCGTGATCGAAACACTTCTGTTGGTACAAGTAAGGGTCGTGGGACTTCTAATCGTGGTCGTGGTGCTTCTATAGTACGTGCTAACGCTGCCTCAGTTCGTCAGAACTCGTCGACTAATTGTGATAAAGAGTCTACCCCAATTGGCTTTGATGGGTTTTCGAGTGCTCAACTAAAAGAACTTCTTGATGTCCTCTCCACCAAACTCGGTGCAAATGAACAAAAATCGGGTAAGGCCTTATCGGTTTCATGGCTTTTGGACTCGGGTGTAGGAAATCATATGACAGGTTGTGCAGATATTCTATTTAATGTTGTTTCCATGTCTGCTTGCTGTGTTGGTTTGCCTAATGGACGACATACATTTGCTGTACAAAAGGGATCGGTTCGTCTTTGAGGAAACTTTGTCTTGCACAATGTTTTTTTTGTACCTGACCTAAGTTGCAATTTGATCTCTTTATCGCAACTTCTTGCCGATATGAACCTCGTGATTCACTTCACTGCTCAGTATTGTGTACTTCAGGACCGCACTACGAGGATGCTGATTGGAGCGGGTGAGCAACGTGACGGACTATACTATTTCATGGGTGTTGTGACTGCGGCAAATGTATCAACACGTGATACTTCTATTGATTTGTGGCATGCTCGCTTAGGACATCCAGCTTTTCAAGTTTTATCTTTGCTTCCTGGTCTTGTATTCGAATCTAGTTTAAAAACTATGTCGAATAAAGTCTGTGACACATGTCTTCGTGCTAAACAGACGCGTAAGTTTTTCCTTTGAGCAGTAATAAGACTACTCGTATTTTTCAACTTGTTCACTGTGATGTTTGGGGTCCGTATCGTACAACTTCATATTCTGGCGCTCGTTATTTTCTAACGATAGTTGATGATTACTCTCGTGCGGTTTGGCTCTACTTGTTGTGAACCAAGTCTGATGTTTCTACACATTTGCGTAGTTTCTGTGCTCTTGCGGAACGTTAATATTCAACAAAGGTCCAACGGATTCGTAGTGACAACGGCACTAAGTTTTTGTGTATGCGTGATTTTTTTTTCTACTCAGGGTATTCTTCACGAAACTTCATGTGTTGGAACCCCACAGCAAAACGGTCGCGCCAAGCGAAAGCACAGACATATCTTGAATGTTGCTCGTGCATTGTTATTTCAAGGAGCATTACCAATTGACTTCTGGGGAGAAAGTATTCTTACTGCTGGTTATCTTATCAACCGTACTCCGAACTCGGCTCTTGACGGCAAAACACCATTTGAAATCTTGAATAAAAGTAAACCAGATCTTGCAAATCTCCGTGTGTTTGGATCACTTTGTTACGCCCACAATCTACAACATGGTGGTGATAAGTTTATCTCACGTAGTCGTCGTTGCGTATTTGTGGGTTATCCTTTTGGTCAGAAAGGTTGGAGATTATTTGATCTTGAGCGACGTGTTTTCTTTGTCTCTCGTGATGTGAAGTTCTTTGAAGACGAGTTCCCTTTTCGCACCGTTGTGTCAACAGATTCTCCAGTCTCTACATCTAGTTCTACTCTTGTAGCTCCTACTTTCGGTGAAATCGTGGAAGATGACATTCTGCGAAACAGTGGTTCGAATGTTCCTGTTGAAGAACCTGTATCTGTGGCTAATGAGGAACCATTGGGTCGGGGCCAACGAACCAAATATCCATCTACAAGATTAAGAGATTTTGTTGTCAACACCGTTAATATTTTGAATCATTCACAAGATGCCTCGTCATCCTCTAGTACGTCTCATCCTCTTTCTACTTATTTGTCAAGTGATAATTTTTCTACCGGTCATCGCACCTTTGCAGCGGCGATTTCTGCACAGGTTGAACCTCGTAATCACACGGAGGCACTTCGTGATGTCCGTTGGTGTCGAGCCATGAAAGATGAACTTGATGCCTTAGAGAAAAACCAGACTTGGTCACTAGAGCATTTACCACCAGGTAAGAGAGCAATCGGATGTAAGTGGATCTATAAGATCAAGTACCGTTCTGATGGTACCGTGGAACGATACAAAGCTCGTCTTGTGGTTCTTGGTAATAATCAGGTTGAAGGTATTGATTATGGTGAAACATTTGCACCGGTGGCAAAGATGACAACAGTGCGAACATACTTAGCTGTGGCTGCTGCGCTTAATTGGGAGGTTCATCAGATGGATGTACACAATGCTTTTCTACACGGTGATTTACACGATGAGGTTTATATGAAGCTTCCGCCTGGTTTTCGTGATGATTCAGATCCTCGAGTTTGTCGTCTACATAAATCTTTGTATGGTCTCAAACAAGCTCCAAGGTGTTGGTTTGCTAAGTTGTCTGAGGCTTTACTTCGCTATGGTTTTGTTCAGTCATTGGCAGATTACTCGTTATTTACTCTTCACAAGGGTGATGTTCGCCTAAGCATCTTGGTTTATGTAGATGATTTGATAGTTTCTGGCAACTTCGCATCTCATATTCAACGTTTCAAGACTTATTTGAGTACTTGTTTTCACATGAAAGACCTAGGTACTTTGAAGTATTTTCTTGGTATTGAAGTTGCTCGCAACGCATCCGGCATATACTTGTGTCAGCGAAAATATGCACTTGACATTATTTCAGAAGCGGGATTATTGGGATCCAAACCGTCTTTCTTTCCAATGGAACAGAATCATCGTTTGGGACTTTCCACAGCACCACTTCTCTCTAATCCCGAACGTTTTCGACGTCTAGTTGGCCGACTTGTTTACCTTTGTGTCACTCGTCCAGATTTGTCTTATAGTATCCACACGTTGTCACAGTTTCTCCAAAATCCCACGGATGACCATTGGGATGCTGCTTTACGTGTGGTTCGTTACTTGAAGACTACTCCAGGCCAAGGTATTCTTCTCAATGCCAATGTTGATTTGTCTCTGGTGGCTTGGTGTGATTCAGATTGGGCAGGTTGTCCTCGCACTCGTCGTTCAGTCACCGGTTGGTTTCTTACTCTAGGTGGTTCACCTATTTCATAGAAGACCAAGAAGCAGCAAACAATATCTTGTTCGTCCACCGACTATTCGTGAAATCAAATGGTTAAAATCATTACTTGTTAGTCTCGGTATCTTACACTCTCGTCCTGTTCAGTTGTATTGTGATAGTCAATCTGCTATTCACATTGCTGCGAATCCGGTTTTTCATGAGCGTACAAAGCACATTGAGGTTGACTGTCATTTCATTCGCAATGAGATTCTCGCTGGAACGCTAGTCACACGTCATGTTTCTACTAATGCTCAGTTAGTTGACATTCTGACGAAATCACTTGGAAAGAAGGAATTTGATGTGTTCATTTCCAAGTTGGGCATACAAAATCTGTACGCTCCAACTTGAGGGGGGTAATAGGAGATATTGTTAGATTTTGTAGGAGAATAATTAGGAAATTAGTTATAATTTATCTGTATATATATTTGAAGAGTTTGATTAATAAATCTACACTTGAATTTTCTAATTTTGTGTCACATTGATATTTTGAAAAAAAAAGAAAACAAGAATTGAATGAACTAAAGTTTCTCTAAAATCTTTTTTGTAAATTAATGTTTAGAGAATACACATATATATACAACCAGAATAAATATAAATCTTAACCTAACAATCCAACATAATGAAAACGGATTTACAACAGAATTTCAATAGAAAACTCTCTCACCAAATGTCCGCAGGTGGCTGTTGTAGTCATTATATTTTGATAAAGAATTGCAGACGTTATGTTTTGGAGAAGACTTAGCCTCTAATTGATTTAGAGTATTAAACTAAACTTAGAAACATCATTTCGAAATCCGAAGACTTAGGTCGAAGTAGAGGGTTCAAATGTAAGTCTGTCTCCAACCTCGCTCACCAGACCAGCGTGCTAACATGTTCTTCAACAACACCAACCCTCACTTGGACGAGATCATCGTGCTCATGTCCCGCCGAATCCTCGGTGATGCCAACAACCACAACCGGACCACGAATCTGTGGCGGATGGGCGGCGGGTTTCTGACGAACAGCTTCAGTCCAGGAACAAAAACTCTGCTTCGGTCCGACCACTCTGCCTGACTGCTTCGTCGTTGTCGACACCGAGAGGACAATGTCTGTGATTCTAGAGGCGGCGAAGCTTCAGATGCCTATAAAAGTATTTTGAGAGTTGGATCATAAGCAGACTTTGGAGACATTGTCCATGTGGAGATTCTGCAACTTTATTAAGACAGTTTTTCTTTACCATTTATTTATTTTCTTAATTCAATTCCAGCGCATTTTTATTATTTTAGTGAAATTTTGCGACTTTATTTATTATTGTACAGGACACCAATTACGAGTCCTTTTTTTTTTTGTTTCAGTGAGTAAAGAATGTAAAAAGACATTGAAAGAAGGCAATTTCTGTCAGGTCGGGTCATTGATTTCATAGATGTTTTTTTTAATTATTATTGGAAAAACATGTTTTTAATAACCTTTATTTTATTCCTGTTTCTGCAAGCAACCTCGATAAATAACATTTTGATAATTTTTTAATTAATTAAGTAGTTGTTGATCTTGAATTATCGATTTTGAATGATCTCATTCTTGATCTTGCAAGCAATTTATATGTATTTTCATCATCTTCAACGAAAATAAAATTCATTATTCTCTGATCTTGTGATACTGAATTCTGAATTTTCCTTTGTTTTTAATTGGTGTTGAAAAAAAAGGACAGAAGATACGATCCAAAGACTGGTCGCATCATCAGTGCCTCTTTCTTCCCGCAAACCCACCCATAAGAAAACTCTTAACACACTCAGTAGAAATCTCCATCCTTTTCCAATTCTTCCGCCGGAAAGGGAGTACATTTTGTTTTCTGTCACGAAGAAGATAGAAAGCCCGGTTAGCCGGAAGACCTAGTCCAGAAATGAAGGTTGGTGGGAAGAAGAAGAAGAAGAAGACCCATGAGCTTAATCATGCCGTTCAGGCTGATACGGCGGTGGAAAACGCTGGCGATGACGGCGGCGGAGGTGGTACCGGTTGGGAGTCGGTTCTTGGCGAAGTGGGTGATGATGGACGTATGGAGGATGGGACAGAAGAAGGAGAAGGAGAAGAATACGAAGAGGACGAGAAAGAAGAAGGGCAAGAGGAGAAGCCAAAACTAGACGAAGGGTTTTTCGAAATCGAAGCTATTCGTCGTAAGAGAGTTAGAAAAGTGAGATCTTTTGGAGTTTCGATCTCTATTATTCCTTGTTTAAGTAAGGAAATTTTAGGTTTTGTTCAATGAATTGATTAAAGAAAATTGGGTTTTATTCAATGATCAAACAAAGCCTGTGGAGTCTCTGGTATTAATTTTAGGGATGTATCCATAAAGCTTCAATCTTTGTTAGTGATTTGCTTCTGTGTTTGATATATTTGGATACTGATTGTGGTTTTGTTTGGTGGCAATGTCATTATGAAATGGTGCTGTGATGATAGGGGAAGCTTCAGTATCTTATTAAATGGTAAGTTCTTCGAATCGTATTCGTTTCATATGATCCACGTCGTGAGTTTAATCATACTTTTCTGTTGATATAAACTCTGTCGTGAAGGCGTGGATGGCCTGAAACTGCAAACACTTGGGAGCCATTGGAGAACCTTCATTCTTGCTCTGATTTCATTGATGTATTTGAGGAAAGGTAAATGATTTTAGTGTTGTAGAAAGGCGAAATAAAAGATTTATTTCATGTATTAATTTCTACTCGCTTCAAAGTTTGCGATCAGGAAAGCACGGTAGGAAGAGGAAACGCAAATCCAGCGGTTTTAATTCTTACACAAAGAAGAAGCAGCCGCTGTCACGTTCATTGTCTGCTTCTCGTAATGCTATAGGCGCTTTAACTATTGCCATTGACAGATTTCCATCTTCTGCGTGTCCAAATAACTCCAGCCTTGCTGACATTCCTGCACCAACAGACATCAATGGTGTGAAAAGTACTTACATATACAACCAAGTTGGTAAAAACTGTGGTATTGAGCCGGTAAATTTGAAGAGAGAGGAGAAAGAACACGATCCCACACTTAACGAACTTAAAGGGCCGCTGTCTTGTAGTGAACACGATCCCACCGTGGGTGTTGGTTCTGAAGATGATGTTCAGACCAACGGCCTTCTAAAGGGTTCATCTAAGGAGCTTGATAAGAGCAGTCAAAGCATAGGGGCCAAACGAAGAAAGTCTGGTTCAGTGAGAAGATTTAAGCAAGATGTTACTGCAAGTAATCACGTTACAAATCCGGATCTTACTCCTGTTTTGACAACATTGGACGCCTTTGGTGCAATTGTGAGGCTAGGGCCTGAGTATTCTGGTGTGATGGAACCTAGTTTGTCCCAAAAAACCAAGATGGAAGAGATGAATATCGTAAAGATCCTTAAGCCATTAAGTTTTTCTATGTCTGTATCAGACGAAGTTCATGATGTGTTGGTAACTTTCATGGCACTGAGGTTCGTCAGTATTTTCTCATTTTTACTGGTCGTAAAACATTTTGAGTAGGATCAATGGAGAATCATATTTACAGAATGATTCTCGTCTATTATCGTATGTTCACGTTATCTATGTTCTTGATAGGTCTGATGGGAAAGAAGTAATGGTGGACAACAGATTTCTCAAGGCTCACAACCCTCTTCTGGTAATCTTTAATCACTTGCTTTTGAGTTTTTTCTTTTCTGCATTTTCTTTCGAAATCGTATAGAAAGGTTCATTCTTTCTGCTTCTGCTTTGATGCCAGTTGATTGACTACTATGAGCAACATCTCAAGTACAAGCTTACTTCTTGATTTCGGCCCTAATTTACTCGGAAAATAGGTAAGATTTTGTTTGTACACAGCATTGTCATTCGGTAGGTAGACTGATTAGTTTGCTTTTGCTTAGCCGCGGCTGTTATGCCATGGCCGCGGTTGTTATGCCATGTCTCTAGGTTCTTAAGATGGGCTTATTCCTATGGTTAGCTGCGGCTGTTATGCCATGTCTCTAGGTTCTTAAGATGGTCCTATGGTTAGCCACGGTTCACCCTTTATGTTATTAAACCATTTGAAATTGTGGAGATTTGTTGAACTGCTTGTTCAAAGATCAAGTCCATGGTACTAAATGAGTTCAATCTTGTACAAAAGGAAAGTTTCAGGTTTCGATTATAATTCTTTTCATAAATTATAATGTAATGTTATTAATTAAAATATATCATTTAAAAAGGAATATGTTATTATTTATTATCTATATATATCCGTAGTCCATCTAGACGTTGGGTCGACCTCCATTTCCATTGAGACGCCGTCATTAAATGAGAGTAAGTTGAAGGATCGTTTGGTTATTTGGTGTATGAGTTTGAGCCCTCACAATCACAAATCTTGATCTACCCCCTTCTAAATCCGACGAAGCCATTTCGAAACGGTACAACCTGAACCACATATGTCTTGATCTATCGGAGCGGTTTAGACTAGAGAGATTTCAAAGGACAGGTCATTGTAGGCTCCGAGCAATATGCATGTTCTTGGAGGATAATAAAGATGAACGATCTGTGTATGATGAACATGCCTCTAGAAGCCTTTGTGTTAGAATGGCAAAGACCATAAGGTCATCATCCAGCGCCTTCAGCTGCAAGCATGACAGCATGAGGAAAATCCCGAAATGGTGACTCTGGGTGAGGCATCAGTTTCCAGGTTATTGTTTCTTCGAATCTTTCGATAACTGGAGCCAAATTGGTTTGAATCTATCATGTAATCTTTGATAGAGGGTCAGAAATGAATTGCTGTGTTGATTCATTAGTTTTTCTCGCAGAACCCTGCAGACATAAAGGAGATCATTTGTGATGAGAAGTTGAAGCCGCCTGATACCAGTAAACTCTTCTAAAAAGCTTGATCGGTGGAAACGCAAGTATGCGCTTGTGCTTGACGGCATTTCTGTCAATTATTAGCGGCTTTTTGTTTCGTTTTATCTAAATGGTGAAATTGTTGCATTTGCGAGCAGCTGCGACTAGAGGCGAAATTGTGTTTTGAACAAAATTACCAAAATAGACAATTATCAACACAATAATTTATTTAATTTTTTTGTTTAGTGTATATTTTTTAATTATAATTTTTAAATTTGAAATAATACCAAAATAGACAATTATCAACACAATAATTTATTTAATTTTTTTGTTATATTTATATTTTTTAATTATAATTTTTAAATATTTGAAATAAATTAAAAAATTATAAAAATATTTAAATATACAATATATATGCATATATATATATTTACGATTAATATAAATTATAATAGAAAGAGATAAAGGAAATATATGAGGCTATTTTGGTAATTTTATTCAAAACATATCAAAACGCAAACGTAACGCAATATAATTTCAGATTTTTAAAATCAGCATTTCGGCGCGTTTTCGGGCGACTGTGACTCCATCAGTCGATTTTAATATCGTCCGGAGTCGCCAGAAAACACAGTCGCCGCGTTTGCGTTTGGCTGCGACACACGAGTCAAGGCCTAACTGTCTCTTCTTTAACTCTGTTGTAGCTGTATTAATCTTTCCATCTAACACATCTCCTACTAGTTTCTCTTGAAGTGTCTATGTTAAGACAAGATAAGACCAGATGTAGATCTGTATTGATTTCCTGTGTTAACTCATGAGCTTCATGATATGTTGTTCATATGTGGTATCTTCTCCATCTTTTCTCTGTTGAGATTCTCAGGAAAAACCATATTCAAGATAACTAGAAACGTGAACATTGTCAGTGGTGGCCACTTATCTCACTTGAGTTAAGAATGGTGTGAATTATAATGGAGCATAATGTTCTTGAGTGGTTCTACAGAATGTTGAATTTCACTCAAGAAGGTGGTGGATCCAATCCTTTACAATGGCCGGAGAACCATACCAGGGTCTGGTCGTATCATCCGAGCCCACCGGTGAGTGGTAAACTCCATCAAAGCTTATGTTAAGTGCACCATCAAGATGGGCTGAAACTTCTGGTACAACCCCATCGCCCCACACATCAGCTCTCCCGCATACCTGCACATCAACAATGGAGGTCTTGTAGCGGTTTCATTATCTCAAGTACTTGACAGGGAAACCTGCAAAAAGCTCGGCAGTCAAATTACCTGCTTGTACCCTTGCCCAACAAATCGTGCACGAAACGTTGGCGCTAAAACTTTTGAACCGCTTGTGTTGCCTGCCACAGCAAGCTCTGGAATTGCTTGTCCACCGTCAATTCCCACAGTCATCTCAGAATCCATATTTGCATCTGCATTGCCAGTCAAGGGAGCTCCTCGGATATATCTACATGTAATCGATGATGCCAACTCAGATATCGGTTCCATTTTTATGGTTTGTCTAAACAAAGAAAGCAACAACGAAGACATCACCTCCCCGCAATACAGACATATTTCAGTTCGGTAGTGTAAACAGCTTTTGAACAATGCTCCTCAACATAGTAAAGAAGACCCCTTGTTTGGTCAATAATCCCTGACTGTCCTTTTGGAGGTGGCCTGAAAAAAGAACACACAAGAAAACACAGAAATGTTTCATAAATAGCTCACATAGATATAGTTTCAGGGCAAGTGAACAACCGGATATAATGAAATTGTTACCTACAAGTGAGGCGTACCAAGAGTCAACAACAACGAGATGTCGGATGTTCCAAATTCCTCCATGTAAACCCGAGCAAGCCATCCCCCAGCTGAGTGGCCAATCAGTGACAACCTCTGACCTGCAGCGAAGCATCTATGGAGTTTCAGATGAACGAAATCTGGAGAAGTTTGGATCCTCACAAGCTATACACGGTTCTGCTAATCATACATCACATACATTTGCAAGCCAAGTACATCTCTGATTATTCAGTTTATGAGTATACATTAGGCATTAGGACTTGAAGTTCCTTCAACTTGGGTACAATTGGGTTTGCATATCAAACACTGAAAATAGAGGATAGATGTCAACTGTTAGATGTAAGAAAAGAGCAGATTCCTGAAAGCCAAAACCCTTATCCTAAACCACGAGTAGCGATTATCACCATTACCCGCATAAGTTCTCTCCATTTGTCATCCCAACAATACAATCCAAACGACAATTCCTGATTCAATCCGTTAAAAGATTATCATTCTGCAGTTACCTTGAGCTAACTCCTTGGCTTCTTGGACTGCCTCATCTATCCTCTTCAAGTACCTACCAACAACAGAAGACTTCCGTCATACTAAACGGCAAAGCAAGATATGAAACCAATTCCAGTGATATATTTACCAATCAAGAACTGGACGAGGGCGGAGTGTGCCTCGCCAGTAAGCTGGGTCAAGCAAGCCAGCTGCATTCCTAAACCAGTCTAGTCTTGACACAGCGGCAACCACTACCGGCACATTATACTCACCCAGTGTCATCCCCAACTTCTTGTAGTCCCCGGAATTGTTCCCTAAACCCTAAATTCCACTCACAATACAAGAAACCATAAGCCTAGATTCACATAAAAGGGTTTGAAATCAAAATGAAAATGCATTGTACTTATTTCGAATAACTAGCAACCCTTTCGTGCAGAAAAAACCGTGAGCAAGCATAATAGTCTTGAGCCCCAAACTAAGGAACAGAAGCATCGATTACAATTCAGTGAATTTACCAGGAAAAATACTAGGATTTTCTGAATTTTGCCTCCCACAAAGCAAACAATGGAATCAGAACACAAATTCATGGGGAAATGCATGTGGTATGAGAACCTGTAATAGATAGAGCATACGAATTAAGTTCAAAGCAGTGGAAGCAGGTTAATCACCGGGAGAATGACGGCCGGCCGAGGATTTACATCAGAAGAAGCTGACGTAGCGGCGGAGAAGCAGGGCCTCAACCTGATGGATGGAATCACCGGCGAAGCCATGTTAGTTAGTGGTTATGAGTGAAGCGGAAAAGCTCGAGTTTTAAATCCACACGTTCCCGAACTTTATATATTTACATAAAAGCCCCAATAGTTTTAAATTCTATGCTATTAAGTACAAAACTCCGAAAGTTTAGAAATTCAGCACATGAAGTCTGGAAAAATATTCATGGTCGAAATTTCCTATCGTTATCAGACAAAATGGCTTCTCTTTGTAAACCTTGCTCTGCGTCTTGTGCTACTCCTCTGCTTCTTGCAAGAAAAACATTTTCTTTAGTTTCATCGTCGTTGATCTTCACGACTCGCATAAACCCTCACCGCTATAGTAGCTTTACAGCGTCTGCGTTTGCGTCTGCGTCTACGTCAACATATGCCTCTGGAGTTTTAGATTCAAAGGAAGTGAGAAGCAGTGATTTGGTGGCTTTAGAATATGCAGAACTGAACCTCAAGGATAAGATATCAGGGGTATCCTTCTTTTGCTTCTCTCGTTCATATAAACCCTAATTTGTTTAAGTTTCTGCCGATTCTAGGATATTTGATTAATGGGTTTTGTTGTTTGTAACTAAAGTAGGTTCCTTTTCTGTTCAAAAGTAGAGAACTTTGAGCTCCATGGACATTTTCATCATCATGTTGATACATTACAATCTCAAATGCTGGAATAGAATTGGATACTTCATCATTGTTCCTTGATAAATATCTTTGGGATTACATTTTTCTTCCTGTTTTCTCTGTGTAGGAGCTGGGTCATGTAAGAATCAGACAGCATGTGAATCCCCTCAGTTCTTCTTTCTCTGTAAACTTCTCTCTCAAGAACCACATTTTCATTCAGCATTAAAGCTTGTGTTTGGTTTCAGGATAATTTTCTCCTTGTACCAATATCCGTGATGAATCCAAATTTGGATTTACACCGTTTATCTTTTGGTTAATGATAGATGCCAGCTCCAGTACCAGATTGGAGTGAAGTGTTTAAGGATCCACAACTACCTCTTATGGTGGATATTGGAAGTGGTAACTTGTGAGCTTACTTATAGCTTTGATTTTTGCTATTGCTGTTATGTATAAAAGGAATTTGTTGCTGGTGATTATATGACAGACAAGCTTTTATCTTTGTTATCACCAATGATGTTATCAATATACCCAGTAAAGTTATATTTCGCTACATTCTAGAAGAGTTTTCAGGGTAGTTTGGCTGATAGATTGGCAATGAATCCGATGTGAATCAGCAGAATCGCTCTTCTTCCAACTATCTTGACGCCTTTCTGATAGTTATGTGTCAGATGAAACATGTTTTTATTGCTCAGAATGTGCATCAAGATAGTTCATTCCTGGCTTGTGTTTGCTTTACGGCTAATTTGGGCTTGCTTCAATTTCAGGTAGTGGTAGATTTCTCTTGTGGCAGGCGAAAAAGAATACCGACTCAAGGAACTACTTGGGACTGGAAATACGGCAGAAAGTATGAGATCAAGCTTCTTAGACTGTTTCAAATTCACTCAACCATTCAATTCTTTGAGCTGATGTATATTTATTTACTGTTTTACTTCCTCATTATTACCAAAAGTTTTTGTTTATTTTGGTCTAAATGTCTTCTACTTCTCTTATTTCCTTGCAGTTGGTTAAGCGTGCAAACTTTTGGGTGAAGGAGCTTCAACTTCTAAACATGTAATATCTTCATCTAACCTTACAAGTTAATAAAACTAAAACCTTAAATTAGGTGTAAAATGAGATGTCGGCTCTCGAGCCAGCTCTAGCTCGGATCATATTTAAGCGAGCCGAGCTGGGTATTTTCTAGATCGTTTAAAAAACGATCTAGCGAGCTGAACCGAAAACGAGTCCGAGCTTAGACGAGCTAGCTCGCGAGCTGAAAAAAAAATCATGTACAAAATCACATATTTTCCTTTTTTTGTATATCATATATAATATTGCATTTAATAAAGAATAATATATTGTTTAAATATATCTATTATAATGTATTTTTTTCCTTTTTCTAATCATTGATATATTTTAATAACAAAATAAGAAAAGTTATGAGCGGTCGAATTTAGTACAATGATATTTGATAACTTTTTATTCGAGATGGTTGTTTTTTATTTAGTACAATGATATTTTATAAGTTTATGTTTGAATTAATGTTTATCATATACGATATTACAACTACTTCAAAATAATTAAATAGTCTGGCTCGCGAACCAGCTCGTTCTTTGGTGGCGAGTTAGAGGCGAGCTGAGCTGTGCTGGGATTTTCCATCTCGTTTAAAAAACGAGCCGAGCTGAGCCAACTCGTTTTTTGGCGAGATGAGTCGAGACTGATATTCTCCATTGATCACTTCTTTGATGGACGTTGTGAATCGTTTCAGACACTTCATATATGCAAACGCCACAGTTTCTTTCGAACAACTTATATCGAGCTATCCTGGACCCCTGGAGATTGTCTCAATCTTGGTATGTGTAATTGAAGGTGCATTTTTAAGCAAAAAAAAAGTAGTTTGTTAAGAGTAATTGTGAATGAAAATCCGGTTTTGATAGTGTCCGGATCCTCATTTCAAGAAAAGACATCACAAGAGACGGGTTCTTCAAAAGCCTTTGGTAGATTCCATTCTGAAAAACCTAACACTTGGTGGGAAGGTAACGTTTCTTTTTCCTTAATTCCTCATTCTGAACTTTCGATAGAACATTGCCTCCACAGGAAACCATGCTTCTTTTTTTTCCTCCAATTCGAAGAAGTAAGCAAATCTTAGCTGTTTCTGCTTTGTGATTCTTCTAAAAGACTAAATCTTTGAACAGATCTTTGTGCAATCCGATGTGCTCGAGGTGGCTCTTGACATGAGAAGTCGATTTGATGCAGAATTGAACGTTCTTAGACACGTTGACACGGTTGAAGCCAGCGACGAAGGATGGCTTGTGGAAAACCCGATGGGTATACGAACTGAACGAGAAATCCATGCTGAATTCGAGGGTTCAAGAATCTACAGAAGATTGTACCAGAAAAAAAAGACATCTTGATCGATTCTTGAAAAAGGGTTTAGATTTATCTGAACATAAATTGATTCTTGAAATATGATAAGCTTCAAAGATTCCTACTTGCTTACGAATCAGAGCTCCTGCAATGGCGGACTCCTACTTCTCTTTTGGTCGGAGCTGTTTTTTTTTCCGATTCTCATACTCTTCATGCCGTTAGTTTGATCATAGAATAGTCTCTCTTTTGAAGTGGTTTAGTTCTTATATGGAATCCTACCTTTAAATATATAATATGATATGAATTCGTCTAATTTATATATAGATATATTTATCTGTTAAAATATGAATGACATGATTAATCCATATTATTTTTTATTCTTGCAAATTGATAATTTTTATCTATAAATAGACATTTTCTCTCCATATTGTAAAGACACTGAAATTATAAAAAATCTTCTTACAAGAACAAAATTATCTATTCGTTCTATCTCTTCAATTTATTTTAGTAATTTTTATTTTTATTTTATTATGTACTTTATATATATATTATTATAATATTATATAACACGTTAACAGTACCGATCGTTTTAATTAATGAATAAAAAAATGTAATATTATATATTATATGTATTAATTTTAATTTCAATTTTTATGATCTTGATTTCTAATCGATTTTGGTTTCGATTTTGATTTGATTTCAAATAAAAAAATTATATAGAACTCGCAAAATATATATCTAGTTCATAATACAAATTTAAATATATATCATAATACATAGACATCGTGGACTAAATTCCGGTTATAATATATTATAATATATAATCGTGGGTTAAGTGACTGATCAAATATTTATTTATTGTTTAATTTTACAAGATGGTTATGCCACCATCATTTTATTTTGTTATTTATTTTATTTATGTGTAGAATGGAAAAATCCACCGTATTATTTATTTAATTTATTTTTTATTATTTTATTATTGTTATAAGAATGGTTGAACCAACATTTTGTGCGTTATTTTATTTTATTTTATTATTTATTTTATTTCTGTAGAAAATAGAAATATCTAATCCATTATTTATTTAACTTATATTTGTTTATTATTTTATTATTGTTATAAGATGATTAAATCATCATTTTTCATGTTATATTTATTTTATTTATGTGAAGGAT
This sequence comes from Gynandropsis gynandra, assembly GCA_036759665.1. NCBI lineage: Eukaryota > Viridiplantae > Streptophyta > Magnoliopsida > Brassicales > Cleomaceae > Gynandropsis > Gynandropsis gynandra. Next base: position 2,570,616 of record CM071873.1, on the reverse strand, counting down.
AGAAAAATCTATCTCATTATTTATTTAACTTAGTTCTTTATTATCTAGACGGATCTAACACATTAATTATAATTTTCTTTTTATTTTATGATAACTGATCTTCATGTCAAATTTGGTGAATCTCGAAATCGTAACATTTGATGCCTCTGGAAAAAACTATGACATGGACATTTGAGACTAAGATGCATCCTAAAGGCAAAAAGGTCATTGGCACAATGATAAAGACAATAATTCCTCCGAAGAGGAAAATAAAAGTCATGATTTTCTATGCCAATATTGCCTATGATTTAAAAGATGAATATCTTACAAAAAAGATCTAAAAAATTTATAGGAGTCTCTTAAATATAAATTCGCTCACAAAAATATATGATGCTCGCAGAAGTAAATAGTCATTGGCTAAATATGAGATTCCAAGATTATAAATCTGTGGATGAATATCATTCTGCGATGTTTTAAATAATCTCCAAAATGGAGCTATAAGTGATTATGATAAACTGGAGAATATATTATCGACATTTTATGTGGATAATGTCATAATATCTGCACCATATTGTGAAAACGAATTAACATCACAGATTTTATTAACAAACTTAAAAAATAATAAATTATGAAAAAAATATCGAAATGAAGTTGTATTAGATTATTTTTTAATATTTTTTTTGTTAAATTGTTTTGTAAAAATTTAATTTCATATTTTTTTAGGTGCATCAATATTTTTATCGGATCAAAATAACACAAAATATGTTACGATCAAACATCAATACAGGAGACATATGTCTAGCCGATTGTACTATGACATATACAATATTGAAAGATAAAAAGTATTTCTCCAAGTTGAAAATACATGAATCCAATGTCAATACGATATCTGGAAGTACAACAATAATTGAGGGATTTGGAAAAGTAAACTTTATAATGTCCAGACAGACAAAATTTATCACACAATATGCATTGTTCTCTCCACAATCCCGAAAAAACTTATTGAGTTTCAAAAGATATTCGCCGAAACAGTTATATCATGACAATGGTTTCTAGAAAGAAACATACTGTGGAAATATTATCAGCTTTATCCTCTGTATTATATTTCACAAAAATAAGAATGGTGGAATATATGCCACATTCAACCCAAAGTATGAAGACATTTTTAAGATTTGGCATGATCGATCGGATCATCCTAGTTCAATAATGATGCGTAGAATACATTTGCAAAATATTGTAAGTCGACTTCCAGATGGGTTCGATGATACAACTTGGGTTACAAAATCATATATATTGGCTGCAAATGCACCTGCTCGTATAGAAATACCAAAAAGGCATGCGGGTGAAATAATTTCAAATGAGTCTACAACACGGTTGAAATGTGGACGACCACTTGGTTCTAAAGATAAAAATCCTCGAAAAAGAAATAAGTTTGATAATGATGTTGATTCTCAAATCATAGAGAACATCCAAAAAGAAACAAACGAGGAAGATGATTTTCAGAATGAAAATCATGAAAATAAACATGAGCATACAAAGAACGATGAGATTTTCATTAACTATATATATGATGAAAAGATTATACGAAGAGATGAAATAAATGACAATGATGCAATATTCTCTTTGTGTGTATTCAAAGAAATTAAAAATGATAATGAAGATCTAGAACCAATATCAGTGTTAAAATATCAAAAGAGACATGATTGGATAAAATAAAAAGAAGCTATACAAATAGAACTGGACTTATTAAATAAAAGAAAAACATTTGGACCCATCGTTCAAACTCCTAATGGTGTTAAACCAATTGGATGCAAATGGGTTTTGTACTAAAAAGAGAAATGAAAATAATGATATCACGAGATATAAGGCACGCCTTGTCGCATAAGGATTTTTCCAGAGACCTGGAATTGATTATGAGGAAATATATTCCCCTGTTATGGATGCATTCACATTTAAATATTTAATGAGTTTAACAACATCCAAAAACTTAGATACGTATCTTACAGATGTAGTTGCGGTATATCTATATGGATCTTTGGATAATGATATATAAATCCCTGAAGGATTAAGAATGTTGAAAACATCAAACTCAAAGCCTAAAGATATATGTGCAATCAAATTGAAAAGATCTTTATATGGGTTGAAACAATCTGGACGTATGTGGTACAATCGTCTAAGTGAATATCTATTAAAAAGGAGATTTGTGAATAACCGTATTTATCCTTGTGTATTTATTCAGAAAATAACAAGTGAAATTGTGATTATAGTTGTTTATGTTGATAATCTGAATATAATCGAGACTTCAAAGGAGATTGAAAATACTCGAAATTATCTGAAATAGGAATTTGAAATGAAAGACATTGGATTAACAAAGTTTTGTCTTGGTTTACAGATAGAGCATCTAAAGAATGATATATTTGTACATAATCGAATTATACAATGAGAGTATTAAAACGCCTTAACATGGATAAAGCAAATCCATTGAGCATTCCAATGGTAGGTAGATCTTTAAATGTTGAAATTGATCCATTTCGTTCTTGTGAAGAAAATGAAGATATACTTGGACCAGAAGTATCATATATGAGTGCAATAGGGGCTCTCTTGTATCTAGCAATTTGCACTCGTCGTGATATAGCATTTGCTACTAATCTCTTGTCACAATATAGTTCATCCCCTACACGTCGTCATTGGATAAAGATTGAACATATTTTTTATATTTACAAGGTATAATTGATTTAGGATTATTTTATCATAGAAATTCCAATTGTTAGTTGATCAGTTTTGCAGATGCAGTTTATTTATAAGATCCTCATAAAACTATATCACAAACATGATATGTTTTCACAATTGGAGGCACAACGATATCATGGCGTGCACGTAAACAAACACTAGTTGCAACATCTTTAAATCATCCTGAAGTCATAACACTTCATGAAGCAAGTAGAGAATGTGTATGATTCAGAGCATTAACTCTACACATACAAGGGACATGTGAATTATTAACTAGTATCAACCTAATGATACTATATGAAGATAATGTCGCATATGTTACTCAAACAAAAGAAGGATATATCAAAAGTGACAGAACAAAGCATATCCCTCCAAATTTTTTCACATATACACAAGAGCTCGAGAAGAAAAAAGAAATTGATATTCAATACATCCGATCATGCGAAAATGTAATCGAATTATTCACAAATGTGCTCCCTACTTCAACATTGAGAAAACACATTCGAAATATCGGGCTACGTCACCTTCGAAACTTGTGAAGAAACAAAGGATTGACAACTCGAGGAAGAGTTTATTTTATGGTTGCACTCTTTTTTCCTCATCATGGTTTTTTTATCCCAATATTTTTTTCTTGATAAGGTTTTTAACGAGACAGTTAATAAACATTTAAAGAATAGAGTTAAAATATGAATGTCCAATTTGGTAACTAACCCATATTATTTTTTATTGTTGCAAATTGATAATTTTTGCTTATGAATAAACATTTCCTCTCCATATTATAAACACACCAAAATTAAAAAACAATCTCCTTACAAATACAAAATTCTATTTTCATTCTACCTCTTCAATTTATTTTGATAATTTCTATTTTTTATTATTTACTTTTTATATATAAATATATTATATATATACATTTATATATAATATATATAAATATTTTAATTATATATACTATTTACTTCTTAAATATATATCTTTAATCTTTAATAGCTACTAAAACACATGACCAAATGAACAATAATCTTGGCCATGTGTCATATTTCTACCCATCTATTTTTTTTAAATTTATTGGCATTCTAGAATATTTGATTGAATTTTATTATTTTTAAAAGGTAAAACTAATTTTTGACCACTGGATACATGAGCAATTATTCTGACCGTTGGATTATTCTCCTCTCTCTCGTCTTTCTCTCTCCTTTTTCTAATACCTAGACCAGAACAATTTTGCCAAATTAGAATGAATACGTGTATGTATTATTAGGTCTAAGCCCGGTTTAAATAGAAATTACAAAACGTAACAAACCCTAATACGACTAAGCATAATTACAAATAAACCCTTATACATAATCAACCCTAATACGTCCCCTCAAGTTGGAGCATGAAGATCTCGAATCCCAACTTGGGAATGCAAATAAAGAAAGGGATTATGTCCCAACGCCTTGGTGAAGATATCGGCAACCTGTTCTGACGAACGAACATGAGATGTCTGAATGGTGCCGTCCTGAACTGCGTCGCGAATGAAATGACAATCGATCTCACGTACGCTCATGAAACACAGAATTTGCAGCAATATGCAGAGCAGCCTGATTGTCACAGAAAATTCGTATAGGAGCCGAAGGAAGAATACCAAAATCCCGAAGAAGAGCTCGCAACCAAATGAGCTCACTCGTAAGATGAGCCATAGAGCGATATTCCGCCTCAGCCGAAGAACGTGAAACAGTAGTTTGTTTCTTGGTTTTCCACGCGATAGGTGAATGACCAAGAAACACAATATATCCTCCAACCGATCGTCGAGTAAGGCGACAAGAGGCCCAATCAGAGTCACAAAAACCTGAAAGTAGAAGATCACAATCAGAGCGTAACCAAATACCTTGCCCAAGAGAACCCTTCAAATAACGAACCACTCGCAATGCATCAAACCAATGCTCCTCACGCGGTTGCTGCATGAACTGAGAAAGAGTATGAACCACGAAGCTGATATCTGGGCGTGTGGTAGTCAAATAGAGAAGACGCCCCACAAGGCGATGATACTGTTCAGGATCCGAGTGAAATGCCCCAGAAGCATTAGACAAACGATGATTCTGCTCGAGTGGAAAGGTGACATGGCGACATGCAAGAAGACCGCACTCGGAAACAATGTCAGTCGCATACTTACGCTGCGACAAGTATATCCCATCAGAAGTCCTGGCAACCTCAATACCCAAAAAATATTTGAGAACCCCAAGATCCTTCATACGAAAACAGTGCCGAAGATATGTCTTGAAGACCTCCATCATGTCAACATCATTCCCACCAATCAAAAGATCATCAACATAAACAAGAACATGAAGATGCCGCGCATCAGACTTGTACTTGATCTTGTAAACCCATCGGCATCCAATGGCTTTCTTCCCCGGTGGCAGAGTAGTCAAACTCCAAGTGTCATTGTCTGCCAAAGCACTAAGTTCCTGTTGCATAGCCTCATTCCAATGAGGAGTCGCGGCAGCCTCGGAGTAAAAATGAGGCTCGGTGCCAGTGTCAATAGCTGCAAGGAAAGCTCGATGTCTCGAAGTAAAGTTAGTATTAGTAACGTAATTCGCTGTGGGATACGAGACAGTACCTGAGGACGATGAAGAGGACGGAGAAGAAATGGGAATGGGGTCTTCAAGATAGCGAGCAGAGTAAGTGACATAATCCCGAAGCTTAACAGAAGAAATCTTGGTACGATGACCACGACCAAGTACCTCAACAGCAGATAACCCTGAACCATCATCTGGAGGAGAAACGGGTGTAGACTCATCACGAGATGAAGACTCGGGTGATGATTCCTCGGGTGGAGAAATCTGTGGTAGATGAAACATGTCCGATGAATCATCAAAGACGGAAGGATGGAGAGTCGGATGTGTGGAAGATAATACTCGTGATGATGAGCCCGCAGAACCTTCCGCAAATGGAAAAATATGCTAAAAAAACACCACATCACGAGAGATAAAAAACTCTTGAGTCTCAAGATCAAACACCTTCCATCCTTTCTGTCCAAACGGAAACCCAATCAAGATACACTTGTGACCACGAGAAGCAAACTTATCTATCTCTTTCTTTCCTCTATGTGCTTAACATAGGCATCCAAAAGTGCGAAGACGATCATAAGATGGTGGAGATCCATACAAAACCTCATACGGAGTCTTCCCTTCGGAGACTTCCCATGAAGCAACGCAGATGGTGTACGATTTATCAAATATGAAGCGGCTAAAATACACTCACCCCAAAAAGTTGCAGGCAGATGCGCTTGAAACATAATGGCACGGACAACATTAAGAATGTGGCGATATTTGCGCTCAACCCGACCATTCTGCTGAGGAGTGTATACGCATAAAGTCTGGTGAAGTATCCCATGCGTTTGGAAGTACCGTCGAAGACCAATGAATTCAGACCCATTGTTTGTCCGTACAACCTTAATACAACTATCAAATTGACGTTTTACCATTTTACAAAAATTAGGAATAAGATCCTTGACTTCGGATTTAGAACGCATCAAATAAACCCAAATAGCTCGAGAATGATCATCCACTAATGTAAGAAAATAAACAGCACCAGTTGTAGCATGCACATTATACGGTCCCCAAATATCAGAATGAATCAAATCAAAACAAAGTGTAGCATTGGACTCACTAGAAGAAAAAACAGCACGAGTTTGTTTGGCTCGAAAACAAATATCGCAAGGAGCCTTATTCTTAGTCTGTTTAGAAATGCCAAAAACTGTAGGCAAAAAATCTAAAACCTTATCAGACGGATGTCCAAGCCGATGATGCCACAAATCTCGAGAAGCCACTGAACTAGCACGAAAAGCTATAGGTCCAACTGTTCCCCGAAGCTTGTAAACCCCATCGCATTCTTCACCCGCTCCAATCAGGGTCCTCGCGATACGGTCCTGAACACAAAAGCGATTAGTAAACGTCACAATGCAATCATTACTTTGTAACAAACGTGATATGAAGATCAAATTGCATATAAGTGAAGGCACATAAAGCACATGGTGAAGATAAAACGAGCTGCCAAGCAATAAATCACCCGTATGCGTAGCCATAGTGCAATCACCATTAGGCAAACCAATAGGACACGGAGTAATCGGCGAAACATTGACTAAGGAATGTAAATTTCCCGTCAAATGATGAGAAGCTCCTGAATCCAAAATATATTCAGTGTAATCTGTCTTACCAGATTGAGTATCATCAGACCCATGTGGTTTCAGCTTGAGCAATGATAGCAAGGTAGACCACTGCTTGTCATTGAAACCTGGCATAGCACCGCGATCAAGATCGTGATTGAACTTCGAATCTGGGGCTGCATCCACAACACGAGATGCATTCGCACGGACAGGAGGAGGACGTCCACCACGGTGAGTACGCTCGGGCTGCTAGGACCGAGCATTCCTCCTAGAGCGATCTGGAAATCCGATGATGAGATAGCAAGTGGAGACATCATGACCAGGTTTGCGACAATGAGAGCAAACCAAGGTCTTGTCATGCACTGCAGCCAAAGGAGCGAGGGAGGGAACTGGCAGAGAAGACATTGCAGAGAACCCTACAACCGATCCACGATCATCGCGACCACGGTCAATCAAACGATGACGTTCTTCATGCACAACCTTGTAATGAACTTGATTGAGACTCGGAAACGGGTCATATCCAATAACTTGAGACCTAACGGTTCCGAATACACCATCATCAAGTCCCATGAGAAATTGATGAATTTTCTCCTCTTCACGATCACGCGTGAGCTCGGCATTAAGAACGGCAGCATGTGACGTACTACATCCACAAGTACGGATAGGCTGGTAAGTATCCAATTCATCCCACAGTTTCTTCAACTCACCAAAGAAGACTTGAACACTCTGATTTTGCTGCGAGCAACGAGCGAGTTCCGCACGTATCTGATGGACTCGTGCGGCATTCCCAGCGGAGAACTGTTGTCGAAGATCCTCCCAAAGCGTCCGCACATCATCGACAATGGAAATATTGGTCTGCAATTGCGGATCAATAGTATTGAACAACCACTCGATCAACATCGAGTTGACAAGGTCCCATTCTTCACGATCAGGAGAATCGGGCAACGGCGCAACAATTGTACCATCGAGGAAACCTAGTTTCCTTTTCGTGCGAAAGGCGTGTCTGATGTGTTGGGCCCATTCCTCGTAGTTAGAATCACCACGAATTTGAACCGATGTGATCACAGTACCTGGCCCCTCGGACGGATGCAAATAATACAGAGATCCGAAAGTGCTAGTCGTACGGACTGTCGGGCGACATGCGGCGGCGGAGCGACAGTTGGCTGAACAGCAGCAGCACCGGACGTCTGAGCGTCGGCTACACCTGACTGGAAAGCCATGTGACCAGCGATGAATCCTCGGATCGGCTGATCGGCGAATCAGCGGACAGGACACGTGCGAAGGAAAATTCTCTGATCGGAGTAGTATGCGCGCGCGGATCAGCAAAGAATTTATTCACAATAAGTTCTTTTTTTCTTTTTTTAATCTTTTTTTAATTATTTTTTTTTAAATTAATTCACTGTGAATGTAATTACAGATCCGAACAGCAACGCATCCGAATGACAACTCAAATCCGAGAACAACAACAGATCTGAGAACGGCAACAGATCCGAGAACGACAACGCAGGAACAGATCCGAGAACGCAGCAATAGATCCGAGAACGGCAACGCAACAACAGATCCAAGAACGCAGCAACAGATCCGAACGGCGAGGCAGAACGACACAGACGAGTTCGACACAGGCGAATCCGGCAGGCGACATAGACGAATCCGGCACAGACGAGTCCGACACAGGCGACACAGACGAATCCGGCGGGCGACACAGACGAATCCGACAAGAGATGTGCGGCAGAAACAAGCACTGCGGCACAAACAGCGTGGAGGACGAACGACGTGAACGACGTGAAGACAACGTGGACGACGAACGACGAATCTGGGCGGCGCGCGAACAGAATGGACGACGCACGCGGAAGCAGCACACGCAGAGACAGCGCACGCGGAGGAGAAGAAAACTGGGCGGCCACAACAAGTGCGGCGGCGGCAGAGAACAGCTGCGACGACGGCGGCAAATAAATCAGAACGACGGCGGCGGCCGGGAAAAAAATTAAAAAAACATTTTTGACGGCCCAGGCTCTGATACCATGCCAAATTAGAATGAATACATGTGTGTATTATTAGGTCTAAGCCCGGTTTAAATAGAAATTACAAAATGTAACAAACCCTAATACGACTAAGCATAATTACAAATAAACCCTTATACATAATCAACCTAATAAGTTTCTTCTCTTCTCCTCCTCTCTTCTTTCTGTTTACCAGGCGAGGCGGATGTTGGGGGGGCACGATGATGGGATTCTGTCCCAACGCCTTGGTGAAGATATCGGCAACCTGTTCTGACGAACTAACATGAGATGTCTGAATGGTGCCGTCCTGAACTGCGTCGCGAATGAAATGACAATCTATCTCAATGTGTTTCGTACGCTCATGAAACACAGAATTTGTAGCAATATGCAAAGCAGCCTGATTGTCACAGAAAAGTCGTATAGGAGCCGAAAGAAGAATACCAAAATCTCGAAGAAGAGCTCGCAACCAAATGAACTCACTCGTAAGATGAGCCATATTCCGCCTCAGCCGAAGAACGTGAAACAACAGCTTGTTTCTTGGTTTTCCACGCTATAGGTGAATGACCAAGAAACACAATATATCCTCCAACCGATCGTCGAGTAATGTGACAAGAGGCCCAATCGACCTTGCCCAAGAGAACCTTTCAAATAACGAACCACTCGCAATGCAGCAAGCCAATGCTCCTCACGTGGTTGCTGCATGAACTGAGAAAGAGTATGAACCACGAAGCTGATATCTGGGCGTGTGGTAGTCAAATAGAGAAGACGCCCCACAAGGCGACGATACTGCTCAGGATCCGAGTGAAATACCCCAGAAGCATCAGACAAACGATGATTCTGCTCGAGAGGAAAAGTGACAGGACGACATGCAAGAAGACCGCACTCAGAAACAATGTCAGTCGCATACTTACGCTGCGACAAGTATATCCCATCAGAAGTCTTGGCAACCTCAATACCCAAAAAATACTCGAGAACCCCAAGATCCTTCATACGAAAACAATGCCGAAGATATGTCTTGAAGACCTCCATCATGTCAACATCATTCCCACCATTCAAAAGATCATCAACATAAACAAGGACATGAAGATGTCGCGTACCTCGAACCAAAGTAAACAAGGAAGAGTCTGACCGTGATTGAAGAAAACCATATGCAAGAAGTGCGGTAGCAAGCTTGTTAAACCAACAACGAGGAGCTTGTCGCAAACCATAGAGAGACTTCTTCAGTTTGCAAACAAGAGTCGGGTCGTTACATGATAAACCAGGAGGAACCTTCATATAGATTTCTTCATGTTGATCACCATGTAAGAAAGCGTTGTGAACGTCCATCTGATGAACAACCCATTGTTTTGCGGAAGCAATGGCGAAGAATGTGCGAACGGTCGTCATCTTCACAACGGGAGCAAAAGTCTCCTCGAAATCAACGCCTTCAGTTTGCCGATTGCCAAGGACAACAAGTCGAGCTTTGTAGCGTTCGATACTCCCATCAGACTTGTACTTGATCTTGTAAACCCATCGGCATCCAATGGCTTTCTTCCCCGGTGGCAGAGTAGTCAAACTCCAAGTGTCATTGTCTGCCAAAGCACTAAGTTCCTGTTGCATAGCCTCATTCCAATGAGGAGTCGCGGTAGCCTCAGAGTAAAAACAAGGCTCGGTGCCAGTGTCAATAGCTGTAAGGAAAGCTCGATGTCTCGAAGTAAAGTTAGCATTAGTAACGTAATTCGCTATGGGATACGAGACAGTACCTGAGGACGATGAAGAGGGCGGAGAAGAAATGCGAATGGGGTCTTCAAGACAGCGAGCAGAGTAAGTGACATAATCCCGAAGCTTAACAGAAGAAACCTTGGTACGATGACCACGACCAAGTACCTCAACAGCAGATAACCCTGAACCATCATCTGGAGGAGAAACGGATGTAGACTCATCACGAGATGAAGACGACTCGGGCGAAGATTCCTCAGGTGGAGAATCACCATGGGTCAAATTAGACCGCCCCCTGTCAGAAGAACCAGAAATCTGTGGTAGATGAAACGTGTCCGATGAATCATCAAAGACTGAAGGATGGAGAGTCAGATGTGTAGAAGATAATAGTCGTGAAGATGAGCCCGCAGAACCTTCCGCAAATGGAAAAATATGCTCAAAAAACACCACGTCACGAGAGATAAAAAACTCACGAGTCTCAAGATCAAACACCTTCCATCCTTTCTGTCCGAATGGAAACCCAATCAAGATACACTTGTGACCACGAGAAGCAAACTTATCCGTCTCTTTCTTTCCTCTATGTGCGTAACATAGGCATCCAAAAATGCGAAGGCGATCATAAGATGGTGGAGATCCATACAAAACCTCATACGGAGACTTCCCATGAAGCAACGTAGATGGTGTACGATTTATCAAATATGAAGCGGCTAAAATACACTCACCCCAAAAAGTTGCAGGCAGATGCGCTTGAAACATAATAGCACGGGCAACATTAAGAATGTGGCAATGTTTGCGCTCAACCCGACCATTCTGCTGAGGAGTGTATACGCACGAAGTCTGGTGAAGTATCCCATGCGTTTGGAAGTACCGTCGAAGACCAATGAATTCGGTCTCATTGTCTGTCCGTACAACCTTAACACATCTATCAAATTGACGTTTCACCATTTCAAAAAAATTAGGAATAAGATCCTTGACTTCGGATTTAGAACGCATCAAATAAACCCAAACAGCTCGAGAATGATCATCCACTAATGTAAGGAAATAAACAGCACCAGTTGTAGCATGCACATTATATGGTCCCCAAATATCAGAATGAATCAAATCAAAACAATGTGTAGCATTGGACTCACTAGAAGAAAAAACAGCACGAGTTTGTTTGGCTCGAAAACAAATATCGCAAGGAGCCTTGTTCTTAGTCTGTTTAGAAATGCCAAAAACTGTAGGCAAAAAATCTAAAACCTTATCAGACGGATGTCCAAGCCGATGATGCCACAAATCTCGAGAAGCCACTGAACTAGCATGAAAAGCTGTAGGTCCAACTGTTCCCCGAAGCTTGTAAACCCCATCGCATTCTTCACCCGCTCCAATCAGGGTCCTCGCGATACGGTCCTGAATCACACAAAAGCGATTAGTAAACGTCACAATGCAATCATTACTTTGTAACAAACGCGATATGGAGATCAAATTGCATGTAAGTGAAGGCACATAAAGCACATGGTGAAGATAAAACGAACTGCCAAGCAATAAATCACCTGTATGCGTAGCCATAGTGCAATCACCATTAGGCTAACCAATAGGACACGGAGTAATCGGCGAAACATTGACTAAGGAATGTAAATTTCCCGTCAAATGATGAGAAGCTCCTGAATCCAAAATATATTCAGTGTAATCTGTCTTACCAGATTGAGTATCATCAGACCCATGTGGTTTCAGCTTGAGCAATGACAGCAAGGTAGACCACTGCTCGTCATTGAAACCTGGCATAGCACCGCGATCAAGATCGTGATTGGACATCGAATCTGGGGTTGCGTCCACAACACGAGCTGCATTCGCGCGTACAGGAGGAGGACGTCCACCACGGTGAGAACGCTCAGGCTGCCGGGATCGAGAATTCCTCCTAGGCCGATCTGGAAATCCGATGATGAGATAACAAGTAGAGACATCATGACCGGGTTTGTGGCAATGAGAACAAACTACGGTCTTGTCACGCACTACAACCGAAGGAGCGTGAGAGGAAACCGGCAAAGAGGACATTGCAGAGAACCCTACAACCGATCCACGATCATCGCGGTCGCGGGTAATCAAGCGATGACGTTCTTCATGCAGAACTTTGTAATGAACTTGATTGAGGCTCGAAAGTGGATCAGATCCAATAACTTGAGTCCTAACCGTTTCGAAGACACCATCATCAAGTCCCATGAGAAACTGATGAATCTTCTCCTCTTCACGATCACGCATGAGCTCGGCATTGAGAACAGTAGCATGTGTCGTACCACATCCACAAGTACGAATAGGCTGATATGTGTCCAATTCCTCCCACAGTTTCTTCAACTTACCGAAGAAAATTTGAACACTCTGATTCTGCTGTGAGCAACGAGCAAGCTCCGCACGGATCTGATTTACTCGTGCGGCATTCCCTGCTGAGAATTGTTGTCGAAGATCCTCCTAAAGCGTCCGCACATCATCAACAATGGAAATATTGGTCCTCAACTGCGGATCAATAGTGTTGAACAACCACTCGATCAACATCGAGTTGACAAGATCTCATTCTTCACGATCAGGAGAATCGGGCAACGGCGCAACAATTGTACCGTCGAGAAAACCTAGCTTTCTTTTCGTGCGAAGGGCATGTCTTATGTGTTTGGCCCATTCCTCGTAGTTAGAATCACCACGAAGTTGAACCGATGTGATCACAGTACCTGGCCCTTCCGACGGATGCAGATAATATGGAGATCCTAAAGTACAAGTTGCACGGACGGTCGGGACGACGTGCGGCGGCTGTGCAACAGTCGGCTGGATAGCGGCAGCACCTGGCGGAACGTCGGCTGCACCTGGCTGAAAAGCCATGTGATCGGTAACGCGCGCGGAGGATAATTGCCTGTTTTGCCTGTTTTTTTTAATTTAATTTTTTTAAAAAAAAATAAACACGAACGGCGCAACAAACACAAACACGAACGGCGCACAGATCTGAGCACACGAACGCGGAAGTCGGAGGAGGTGCGAACAGATCGGAGCACACGAATGCGGAAGTCGGAGGAGGTGCGAACAGAATCTGCAGAATCTGCAATATTTCTATTGCGAATGGCGCACGGATCTGCAGAGAACACGAACGGAGGTGCGAATCTGCAGAGAACACGAACGGCGCACGAATCTGCAGAGAAACACGAACGGAGAAGACGAGACAACGACGGAGGTGCGAACAGAATCTGCAGAGAAACACGAATCTGCAAGAGACGACGCACGTGGAGGAGTCGCTGGCGCTGGAGACGACGCACGTGAGTCTGGTGGAGAAGAC